>LBNU01016337.1:18642-31417 GCA_014162995.1 Artemisia annua | reverse complement strand
AGAAAATACATTCTGATGGCGTCAGGTTATAGGCTCTGACGCCGTCAGCTCGCCGCTATTAGGGTTCTCGGATCACCTAGATCCATCTCTGCCGCCGTCACATACAAAACTGATCTGGGCCGTCTCTCTTTAACTTAACACCTGACGGCCTAGGATCCATAACACCTGACGCCGTCAGGTATTATTTTCACATTTTCTTCTTAGGGCGTCATGTATAGTCAGAATCCACTCCTTTGTCTTGGTTGGCTGACGGCGTCACCTTGTGACTCTGACGCCGTCAGGAAGGATTTCCAGCATTCTTTTGAGACTTTGTCGTTTTCTTCACTTTATGCTCCAAAAACGTCCAAAATGAGGTGTTTTCCAAAATTTTTCTCAAAAGTACCTAAAATGACAAAAGGAACGATTTAAGGCAATATTTGATCATATTATCATGAATTAGGGCTTAAATGATCCCCTAAAATGGGTACACTTTTCACCTCATCAGTGAAGGAGGGAAGGGAAAGAAGAAAATGGGTTAGCCATTTGTTATGTTATTCCAATGTATGTGCTATGTCTTTGGCTACAATGCCACTAAATAAAACTTTGACTTTGTAAAGTCAACCTTTAACCTATATATGTTAAGCATGAAAAAAACCAACTGCATAAACTGGAAACACCTAAATGCCAATGTTTATACCATGGAAAATTGCAAATTTTTCATTGCATTACAAAATATTGACTTTATGAAGTCAAATTACAACATAACCTAACTACTAAATTACACATAATAACCTAACTGCTATTGTTCATGGACCTAAATTAGCTTCCCACTTTCATTCCAAACACAACACAAATGATGATTAAAATCCCAATCAAAATACGAAACAACCTATCATACAATTCCAACTATGACCTTGTGCAACTCAATTCATGGACCAACTGATTCTTCTCCATTGTTAGCACTTCAATGTCCTCTTGCATTTCATTCCTCTGATTCCCTCTTTTGACCTTTTGATGCTCATCATACAACAAATCCCTATAATAGTCACTGGGTAAAACATCATCAAAAAACTCATAATAGCCATACTTCTTATACTTCTCCTGTAAATACACATAAACATACACATCTTTACTTACCAAACAATTGACCCATAAAATTGAAAGACATGTTAAATTAGGGCTTACAAATTTGGGACAAGCAATAAATCTTTTCCCAGGATTCTCCTTTGTCCATGCCGTTTTCACAGTCATAGGAAGACTACATCCACAACAGGGTCGAACGTACGTGTGTGTCACTCTTCGTGTTCCTGGGGCGTATTCAGCCATGAGGGTTTTGGGTGTGAATGGGGTGGGATTTGATTTGAACGTTATACAGTGAAAAGGGTTTGTGATTCGTGTGTGCTATTGTGATTTGGGTGTGTGAGTTTAATTGTGTTTGTTATAGAAAGGGAAAAAAATAACGTTAGGCAAAATGATAAAAACATGGACAGCGTGGCTGCAAACGTGGATGCCAACATGGCAAGAAAAAAACGAAAAAAGCCTTAATCACCCCGTTAGTACACAAATTTGCCAAGATTAGTAAGTTTGTACTCCAAGATAGCAAAATTAAAAGTTGCATACATAACTCAGTAAAACGTGGCAAGTTAGATATATTTAGAAATCATTATCCCAAAAAAAATGAATGAATGAAAGTGAAAGAAAAAGGAAGTAAAGTAAGAGAGAGAGAAAGTAAGGTGACTTTCACCCCAAAATTGGAGTGAAAGTTTTATAACTAAAATATAACCACTTTACCTCACTTTACCTCACTTTACTTCCTAAAAAAACTAGAGAACACAAACTTTCTCACTTTCACTGTATTTCTTCCCTTTTACTCAACTCGAGAACACATTGTTAAAGTATGAACTCTCCGACATCTATTTGTTAGACAATAATGTTATTATAGTCCAAACCTAATTATCGGCTTAGTGTCCATTAGATTTATGATTTGCATTATATTACTTATTATCAAAGTTACGTGATTATTATAAACACATATGCTATCTCATATGGGAATATATTGGCTACAATTGAATTGTAGCCAATTTCCTACAATTTGTGCTACAAATTGTGGGTCTTGGGTCACTTTGTGGGTCCCTGACTTCTTTCTGTGGGTCCATGATTCAATTTCTTGTGTATTTTGGTGAAGGATTGTAGCCAAACTATCCCCATCTCACATATGTAGACATTCAATCAATACAACTCTTTCACTATTTACATGGTATCGGAGCTTTGGCTAAATCCCTCCTAAAATTTTCTTTCCCCCGGTCATCATCTACTCGCTCTTGATCCGTAGAGATCCCCGTTATCTATTTTCGCTTAATTAGTCTTTTTCATTCTAAACTCATAATCCCTTTCTCACAAAACCATAATCGTCATAATACATCCCTATGCATGTTGAGACTTGAGAAATCAATCGATTAAATTTATGTTCATTTACAAAACTATGTTTTTACCATTAGGGATTATTGTTGATGGTGACACTAGATAAAACAAAAATTGCCGCTCCTGCTAAAGGCAAAACAAACTATGATGTAAAAAAATATGTCAAAAAATGAGGAAGCTGTTAAGCAATAAACAACTTTTTCGCTGAGTACAACTCTGCCTCCATTCAAATAACAACAAATAATATGAGAAAAAGAAGAAGCAGACAAGCCTTGCAAAATCCTCAGGATTGAACTCATTAACCACATTTTTATCATTCAAACAAATCACCATCAAATCCCAAACACCCCTTTATCTTCAACATTTTCATCTTCTTGATCAAAACCTAAATCAAACCACTAAATAGAAATCCAATCGACATTCAAACACCTAAATACAAAAGTAACCACCACTAATAACAAAACCCTTTAATCAAAACAAATCGTAGTCTGGTAGTGGTGGCCGGGTGTTTATTGTGAAATTGATGGATAACGTCATCAAACTGACATGGTGTTTATTATGTTGGGAATCGATTGTTGTTTCTAAAAGGTTTTGTTAAATGGGTATTGTACAAAAAGGGTTTCTTTAGTTTTATTGGAAAAATAAAGTTATATGTCAAAGTGGAAAAAACATTATGCCACATAAGCAATAGTTGGTTTATAGGTCCCTAGGTACATGAAGATGACGAAATTCCAAAGTTCACATGTAAAGCTACTAAATTTTTAGTTCGATACATCAACTTAAAAAAAAGGCAAGCAAGTAATATACATTAAGATGCAGTTAGCCGATATAAGAATAACTACAAGAGATTTACATATAACAACGACTCATGTAATTCCTTTTTAAAGTTTAAGCAAAAATATTCTGAAAAGAATTATTTTAAACTTTGTATTTAAGTTCAACAAGTGTCATTACGTGCTATTAAACATGCATAATATCTACAACATGATCAATATTTAAATTTAAACAACAACATCAACCTCAACACATTGCCAGTTGAATAAAGTCAAATCCTTCATCAAATAAAAATCTATACAAAAATTAATCGATATAAAAAAGGAAATTTAATGAAAGGTGCTCCATTATGCACGCTCTCTCACTTAAGTGCTTCAAAAGTGCATTTTTTAATTTAAATACCAAGACCACCCTTTCTCTATTCATATGCTCACCTTTTTACATTGGAAACTACAATTCTAAACGAACGATGGAAATCATTAAATACGATTAAAACAATATACCAAACGGTAGAATTCGATACAAATTCTGGTGAATGGTTGATGTCACATTCTATGCCAGGTAAACAACAACTGCGATACATTGCGATGTCCAGTGATAGAAATACGTTAGGTGCTTTACTTTCCCGATAATCTATTATGTCTTTCTTTTCACTTATATACGTTAAAGTCACGTTAACCTCTACATGTTCCATGGCTTATTTCGTTCCCCTCAAAAGTGTTCCTTATTTTTCCAATCCATAGTGCAATAATAAAAGCCTTGATCACGTCATGACGTTAACCTATTGCATCGCTGCTTCGTCCAACTCCTAAATTAAGGACCTTATCCTCTATTTTTTTTCTTTGCGTCTTTTTTGCATATTGAGAAGTCCTTTGGGAGTCATAGTGAAATACCTTGAAAGGGATTGTCATCAAGCGTAGCCTCTTTTTGAGTGTTTTTTTTTTTACAAAATTAGCTGATGTGAGGTAGATGATGAAATATACATGAAAATGAAGTTATGGAAAAATGAGTTTTAGGACATCACTTCTTATATTCGATATGTGCGATAGTTTTGTTTCCTATAAATACCGATCCAAAGTTCATAAATTTCATAACCTCACATATAAAAGCTCTCAATGTGAGTCTCATCACTTCACACCAGGTTGAGCGGTTACTCAACCACCTCACTTGAAGCTCTCATCACTTCACGCTATAAAGTTTTGGTGATGAAAGCCACCTAATGGTAAACTAAAGCTACCACTATGGCCATAAGTTTTGGTGTTGAAAGCCAACTAATAGTCAACTAAAGCTACCACTTCTGCCATACCCTCATAACAATCAATGGCATATGATGATCTTGCTTTCGAATAATGGCCATCCCTTAGCGTGTTGTTAAACTGTCTGAATAATTCTTGTTCACTATTATACCACAATATTCTATATATTTTACAATTCAAATGATGTAACTTTGGCTCTAGATGTTTTAATGTATTGTACCTTAATTGATTTATGATTCTAGCAATGTAATTAACCATTGTATTTGATGTGGTAGTTTTACGATTATTACAATGCGCATGTTTTACATACCACAAGTAAAACTTCAATAATACATAATTTTTACATTCGATGATAACACCGTATGAACATAGTTTAAAATCATGATTATTACAATCGAAGAAATCCTTTACGATAATAACTCCACTATGTACCGGCACCTGCGTCACAGACATGGACTATCGATTCAATGAAGAGGATGTCTTAACCTTCTCATGTCGTTTGATTTAACACAAGACTGGCACTTCAAATGGTAAAACTTGTCCTCTTCGCTTTAGTGATACAACCCTTGCCCCGCGTATAGTGATCAAGACCTACAAAAGTACAAATACTCGATAATGCGAAAAGGCATGATGTAGTTTTTACATATGTTTTGGTAAACTTGTATGTGTTGGAATGTATTTTGCATAATGTTATTTTTGTATTTTATAAGAGACTGTAAACAACATCGATTTATATCGCAATGGGTAAAAATAAGGGATGTAATGCGAGTAATATGTTTTGTGTGATTACCTTAAGTTATGTTTCCTTGATATTGTCAGATCACCATTATAACGTTGTCTATTTTGTATAGGGATAATGTGATACATATCAATTCTGCCAATTTTGACTAAACCGCCTCCAGTGTCTAGGTTATAGATTGATCGCCATCATTTCTCCTAATACTTGTCTTTTAGGTTCCAAAGATAGATAAGCGTGAAATTTGTGTGCGATAGCTTGTAAATTTAACAATATAATTATTAAGTTTGGAAGGTTAAGTTTGTACGAACAGTTAATTCAGAGAGCTTGTGAAATTAAATACAATACCATTGCTATTAAAAATTTATTCTTATCGCTAATAATCAAAGAACTATTACAAAGATGAACTAAATGAAGAATTGAAAATGAACTAGACGAAGAACTAAAGATGAACTACACATCGTAAAACAAAAGAACTATTACAAAGATCAAATAGAGGAAGAACTAAAACATGAAATATTAATTCTTCAATGCAGCTTCTTGTGGCAAATTGCATGGCAGGGGTTCTAGTACCACATTATCTCATTAAGGGATGGGCATCGGGACAGTATCCTCTAGCGCAAGAAGAGTCCCTTTTACACATGGACTCTAAGCACCGACACAGTCTCAATAGTGCTTTTTAACCAGCATTAGGGAGAGTTTTTGGAAGAAAAAGTTACCCCACATCATGCCTCTCTCTAAACAAACCAAATGTTGCCTTATGAAATGACAACTCCAATGCACACGACGTGGAGTGATCAAGACTTGTGGAGCAACAAGATAAAGTTTGCATTGTCCGGCATTAAGTGATGAAGACTTATATTTAAAATTTGTTCAATAGTCTGACCTTGTTGCCTAAAAATTATTACATGCAGCTAATATATTAGTAACATTTGAGATCTGGCGTCTGCATTGGAGACATTAAATTGGTAAGGGAATATGCTTACAATGCCAAGACATTGTAACATATAGTAATTAGAAAGGGTGTATGAGGATTAGTAGTAAACCACACTATTTATAGGGAAAGAGAATGCAAAATCATGTGGCAAAAACGTATTAACTTCATATCGTAGCTACTCGTTTCCTATCGATATTCCACATTCAAATTTTGAATATTCATCGTCAGCATCACAATATATTGCGTGCATGACGAGATTGACGTGATAGTTTACTCAGATATCATAGCTAGTGGATGGGAAAACTGACAAATATAATCATATCGCAGCTATCGCAGAGAGTCATCAATGAATCACAGAAATTTGTGGGTTATCGACTTTATTTTGCATTTTTGAAATACAACTCGAAACCATGTCAAAATCTCTCCAATTAAAGAGGAAACCATTATGGGTTGAACGATATGATTTTTAGAACGTAAACCACAATAATATAAGAGATGTTGACGCTTTAATCGGCTAAGGGTGTGAATAGTAAGAAAAAAGTGAAAAATACTACAAAAGGGCTTTTTCAAAAGGTGTTTATTTATTTATTTATATTTTTTAATAAAAGCATAGAAACTCAAAATGTGCACTTGGTTAAAAGAATGTACGTACTGGAGTACCTTTCACCAAATCTTCCTATAAATACTATAGACAAAAACAGATGGTTACAAATCTAAACGATGAATAAAGATGATCGTTATGAATTATTAATATTTGTTTTTAAATAAAAATACACAAATGTTCGCTAAATTAGATTTGTATTAAAACTTCGTTAGTGTGACTATGTCAAAATCCCGTATGTGCACGGAGTGTAAAACTAGTAGTTCCTATGAGACCAATTTTGATAAAACCTTTAAATTTGTTCAAATTTCATATATTTTAAAATCGTTATTTGGATGAAAAAAAGGTGCCATGTCTATTTTCAAAATGGAAATAAAGAAATAAAGCCCGAAGTATGTATCTCTGGGCTAAAAGTTAGTAGGCTATGGGCCCGTTTAAGTGTTTACATATAAACTTGACACAATTTTTATTTATATGTTGATGTTCTCATAATTATGTGTTAGTTTTGAATCAATTTCACTAACTCAAAAAGTTTATGTGAAAGAGAAAACTAAAAGAAAACAATTTTGAAAAAAGAAAAAAAAAATTAATCATTTTGTTGCTTTGATCATTGTTGATCAACATCTATGTTACTATGTAGTATAGTCGAAATTTTAGATAATCAAAAGGTTTGTGTCCTAATAGTACCCATGCGTAAGAATGCTTTTCAATCAAGTGGTTGTGGGTTTAGGTTTTGCCTAGGACATTGTGAGATTGATTTGTTGTATATATATAATGTGAGATAGTTAGTTGCCGTTAAAAGAAATCGAAATTTGAGATAATGGCACAATTGATATAATTTTACTAGCACAAATTTATGATTACCTTGTTTAACTACGTAATTGAAATGCTTTTAAATTCAGTAACGTTTTGATTGCCCTCTATTATTAGATGATAATAATAGATAGTTGATTGGTACACTCATTTTTTTAATTTGCATACTCCAGTGTACAAACTAAAAAAGCAATATACAATAAATGTACAACTCTTTAAAGCATAGAATGAAGTGTGAAAAGAAAAAGAAAAAAAAAGTGGGTGTGCCAATCATCTCCCTTATTAGATACTGTAATGTTAATTGCTTTCATCACTTTGTTTATGGAATACATACATAAGCGGATACACATGAATAACGAGGAAATGACGACTATAAGTCATTGGGTGTACAAATACAGATAACAGAAAGGCTAATGCTACATTCATAAAAGGTTTATAAAATTATATTCATACAATGATTTGGCAACCAATTGTGGAGAATAACAAGTTTATGATGAAAGAGAGATTATTATTGGACCATTACGCATGGCAAGTCATTTTGTGAGTATAAGTTTGTAAACTCTGTTAGAACCTAAGTTTATCAACGTTTAGTCAAGTCTCGGTTATTTCCGTCATTGTAATAGGTTGCTAAATTTATCTATGTTATTTAAGTGAGTTATGTAAACATTAAGAAGTCCAAACACGTCCAATGGGCCTTAAGCCCACACGTCTAGAAAAGGAAGGAGAAAGGGAGTGTTGCCCTAGCTCCTCTCCTATAAATAGGACCTTATGTAATCATTCTCACTTGTTGGTTATTTCATTTACTTAAGGAAACTCTTGCACTTTTATTCTTCATATTTGATCTAATCAACCAAACTCTATTTCTCATCTTATTTCTATCAAATCAATACTTGTGTTTACAATATGGTGACCTAACAAGTGGTATCAATCGCTAGAAGAAGGTGTATGTTTTTTGTTTTTGTTTCTAACGTCCCAAAACAACCTTTTTAATCGTTATTTTTTGACAAATTTTGCTACTTTCTTGTTTGTTTCGTGTTTACATCACATCTTTGTCATCAAATCTTGTGCTACAAACTCAAACAACCAACAAAGTTTCAAAATTTTTCAAAAAATTTTTTGATTCGTACACTTTTGTCCTTTTTTCGAAATCTTTCAAATTTTTGAAAAGTGGTTACAGTTTGCAACTTTCTTTAAGATTTCATCATTTTAAGGTTAGTTGTACAAGAATCTTGGATTAAAAACGTGTTCTTGGATTGCTTTTTACAAAAACAAAAATCTGCCTAGTTTGTACCAGTTTTCGAGATCTTTAGACCCTAAAGTTTCGAGATCTTTTGTTACTGCTCCTAAGGTGTTTTCGTTGCTTACTCAGTGCTTTTCTCTCTTGTATAAGAAAGAAAACACTTTGACTTGTTGGATATTATCGCGATTGTAGAATCTCGATAATTTGTGAAATTTTTCTCGAAACTGTGAAACTTTCGAGATCCTTTCAAACTTTTCGAAATCTTTCAGTTTTCGAGATCTTTGGAAAATTTTCGAAATCTTTTCATAATCTTTCGAGAACTTTGCTAATTTCCATAGAACAAAAATTCTCGAAAATTTTCCCCAAAATTTCTCGATAACTTACATTTTCGACAACTTTGGTCAACTTTCGAGATCTTTGGTCAACTTTCGAGAACTTTGGACATTGATTGTTTTTCGAGATATTCTTCAACAAAGTTTCGAGAAAGCACTTGGGATAGTTTTCAAGGCTTGGCATAACACTTATACCTTCTACAAGATCCATTTTCACACAAGTATTTCATCATGTCTCAACCACCGTACTACAACTTTCATCATCAGCAACCCTATCATCAAACACAATTGTTTCGTCAACAACAACAACAATTTCAACAACAACAACCTCAACAATCATATCCATATAATCAAATGGTCTCTCAACAACATGTCATGATGCATCAACATCAACAACTGCCTCAACCTCCACCATTTCCAATGCAACAAATCACTCAACCGTCGAAACAAACTCATTGGTTTGACCAAATGTGTGAAGTAATCACTACTCAACAATCAAGACATGAAGCAGGTTCACTTGACACACCACCCATGCTCACACCCGGTAATTATGCTCAGTGGTCAAGTCGATTCCTAAGATTTCTTGAACTCAAGAAACCACATGGCAAATACATGAGACAAGTTATCAATGAAGGCCCATTTGTAACACCGACTACCCATGTCCCTGGTGATCCTAATGCTAATCCACCCGTACCGGAATCATACAGACCCTATACTGATGCTCAACTTACTGCTGAACAACTACTTCACAAAGAAGCTGATGAATATGCCATGATCTACATTCTTCAAGGCATACCTAATCCAATCTTTCGCAGTGTTGATGCTCAGAAAACTGCTAAGGCAATGTGGGAACATGTTCATCTCCTAATGGAAGGAACTCAGTTGAATCAGGAGGACATGGAGTCAAAACTTTACATGGAATACACACATTTCATGATTGAGCCAATGGAATCACTTGAGTCATACTATCACCGCTTCACTAACATCATTAATGACCTCGATAGACACAACATCATCTTACCAAAGATTGCTGTCAACACGAAGTTCTTAGGATGTCTTGGTCCTGATTGGCAGAAGTATGTGACATTTGTTCGACAAGCAAGAAACCTTCATGAAACACCATATGGTTTGTTGTATGACTATCTGAAACATCATCAACATGAAGTTGACAATGATCGCGCTCTCAGAGGAAACTACTCACAGCCCCCACCTACAAACTCTTTGGCGCTTGTTGCTCAATCACATGTTCCGGCTCCACCATTACAACACAATGTTTATCATCCAGAACAGGCTTATCACAACAACCCATCTCCGTATTCATCTTATGATTCTTCATCGCACCCTCCTGCAAATCAATTTGCATCATATGACAACAATGACACCTTGTCTACACCACTCACTGCTAATGATGACGATGATGATGAGGACTTCAACAGTCTCAACCAAGGAATTGCACTCATTGCTCGGGCTTTCAGCAAATTCTCAAACAAGTCCAACAATCGTCTTCGTTCATCTTCAAATACAAGGAATCAAGCTGTCATTCACGATGGTCGCGTTGAGATTCAGAATCGCAACAGTAGCAGATTTGGATCGGGTGGTAATATGGGTAACTCTAATTCTGGACAACGGTTTAACAACAATGGAGGATTCAGGAACAATGGTGGTGTCCCTCAGAGAAAGGCAGAGATTGTTGACACAGGGAATACTGAATCGGGGAATACGGTCATCAGATGCTATAACTGCAATGGAATAGGTCACTTGGCAACTGCATGTCCATCACCAAGAACTCAAGGAAGTAAGTATCACAAACAGGCATTACTCCTTGCTCTCAAAGATGAAGCCCGCAGCAACACGAATGCAAATGACAACAGCTTCATGGCTAATGCACATTCCGATGATGACATGGAAGATTTGGAAGCTGCTGTTATGCTGATGGCCAACATGCATGAACTCCACATAAGTGACTCAGGCCCAGTTTATGACACCGATGGTCTTTCTCAGGTAACTGATCTTAACTCATGCCTCATACATGAAATTGCCTCCCCATCTGCATCTGCATCTTACAAGGAACAAGAAGTTCAAAATGATTCATTGTTATCTACACACACGAATACTCAAATGGACACAAAAGTTATATTTGATGATTTTCAAATTAACCCGGTTGTCACATTTGATGATTCGGATACTGAAACTGTCAATGATAACAATGCTCACGTTGAACATTTTGATCCTTCGTCTGGTCCAGATTCAGAAATTCAGTCCCTTCTTATGACTAGTCAATCTCAAAACATTAAATGTCAAGAGCTTAATGCTAGATTGAAAGAGAGAAATGCATTATTAACTAGGGATATTGAGTGCTATAAATTTCAACTGTCAAACGCGGAAAAACTGATTCAACGGGAAAAAGGCTTTGAAGCTGCTTTTCTAAAATCTTCTCGTCACGAAAAAGAGTTAGAACACCAAATTGCTAAAATTATGGAGTCTAAAAATAACTTAGCTTCTGAACTGGAAAAACAAGCGTTTGAACACAAAAAACAAATTGCACAACTTGAAGCAATCATTTTAAAAACCAAAACGGAGTTGTCAAATTGTCAAGCTGAGTTCACGGAACATAAACGCAAAACCAGAAACAAAGTTAAGTCATACGTTGATGAGATTGTTGAATTGGAACATAAGCTTAAAGAATTTCAAAATGTTGTGTATAAAACTGGTAATTCAGTGACTACTATTCAAAAGTTTTCAGTAACTCGAACAAACAATGGTCACGGCTTTGCAATTGGAAGTGATTCACCATGTTTTTTACGTGTAGCACTCAATGAGATTCCAAAGTTATATAGTGCAGATCATTTCTTTGACGATACTGTTGTTCGTACTATTGTAAATGATTGTGAAGAGGAATATGAAATTGAAGAAGAGAGTCGATCAAAAATGGAAAATGTTACATACAATAAACCTTTTGATTACTCTAAAATGCCTCCAATAACTGATATTTTTACACCGCAAAAAGAGAAATCTGAACAACCATGGTACATTATCAAACCTCAAGAAGTTACTTCTTATGTAGCTCCTGCTAAACCAGTGGTGCAAATAAACGGTCCTTTACCAAATGATAACAAACTTCAAACTCTTCCTACACGTTGTCGTGTACTTCAGTATTTCGACACGTTCATGGATAACATTGAACAATTAGATGAAGCCATTAAACGCAACTCTCAAATAACGGTTTTCACTATTACTACTCCTCATGAGAGAGAAAAACGAGAAGTGTTTCAAAAACAGTTTTTACCTATTGCTCGACATTTGCGTCATTGTGCTAACCACTGGGAACAGGAACTTCAAAAAGAAGTCTCATCTATGATGAATGTGTTTCAAGAAACTGAACAAGCGATTTTAAATAAAAAACGTCAAAATCAATTTTTACAAAAAGAAGCTGATCGACTCTTGGAACATGTTCTTAGTGCTGATATAATTTCTGTGATTATGAATTCTCTTTATGAATCTGGTACTTCTATGCTTGTTGATGATCATTATGATGATGTTGAGTTGTTATCTAAACAAATTGAGACATTAAAAGATGAAAACGTGAATCTTCGAAAACACAATGATGATGTGCAAAACAAACTTTCAAATGAGATCTCTAAACTCAACAAAAAGATTGAATGGTGTCAAAACCAAAGTCTTGATTT
>LBNU01016335.1:0-27130 GCA_014162995.1 Artemisia annua | reverse complement strand
CAAAAAGTGGCTACTGTTTATATAGAAAATTTTATGTTTTCTAGATTACATGACATGGGTATCAATCATTATTCAAGAACCGGAAATAATATTGCATGGTGTTTACGAATGCTTGCTCACGCTTGTCTTTTGAGCCGAGCAGGAATGGAGTCTGTGGTTCGTGAGATGGACTACAAGAAAGTGAAATGGAATGTGACAATTGCAAACATAATGCTTTTTGCATATGCCAAAATGAACGATTTTGGACATTTTAAAACAGTACTATTGGAAATGGAAGCTCAAAATCTGAAACCGGACATTGTTACTTGCGGGGTCTTGTATGATACTCACTCGTTTGATGGGTTGGATTCTTGGAGAAAGACGGGATTTTTTGAGGATGTTGTTGAGTTTAAAACCGACCCTTTGGACAGATCAATTTTTGTTATGTACCAGTCATCCATTTTTTTGTTTTTTGTTTTTCTTTTTTTCCTGAGATAAGTTGAAGAACTTCATCCAAGAGTTTGTATGTTGAAGTTTTAATAGAAATAAGTGTGCAAGTATTTGTTGCTAAGAACAAAATGGAACAATCAAGGCATATCCTGTTAACGAATGCGTATAAAGTTCACAAAGTAACGTGATGAACAGTTTGGTATAGCAAAATTCAAATAAGGCAGCCGACTTTTGGACCAGAACTTAGGATTGTTAGATAACTTAATGGAAGATCCAAAAAATGATTAGTTCTTATTGTTAATCAATATTTATAAGTTTCTCAATAACACTGCAAAATTTCATTCCTATGCCTCAACAAGCTAAACATCTGTAATCATATTCATAATTATACGCCTTTTCTAGTTATTCACGAAGACCAGAGATGATGATCATGCCTTGCTATCAATCGTCATGGGCCCTGCCTCATGTTCTCTTGCTCCACTCTGTTGTTTAACGAAAACAAAAGTTAATAACAAGTAACCTTTACATGCACATGTACAAAGATCTAAGGTCCATAGGTCTCGCTTCATCACTCATCAGAGACATCAGTGTATCAGTATTAAAAAGGAAATAATAGAAATATATATAGGAACTTACAGCAGAATTTAGGTGCTCAAGTTTGTTCATTTTCGCAAAAATATTTCCATAGAACTGCGAGTGCTTCTTGTTATACTCTTTCACCTTTTCTTTCCACAGTTTGTACTCCAACTTCACATCCCTACTCCATAAAGAATTTAAATTAAAAAGTTAAAGGTGGAAAGATGGGCCGGTTGCATAACGTATTAAAACGGGTGTGGATTGAAACAACTCATTTGTCTGTCATACGGGTCGAAACGGTCTGGCTTGGCTTACAAAATGGATTTGGGTTGAAATAGGCGGGCCTGGGTTTACCCACAAACACATATTTGCCTCTTTTTTTTCTTTATAAATGTTTATTGAGGGTCCGTTTGGTTTGTAGATGGGTTTAGTATTAGGATTAGGATTTGGATTTGAATTTGGATTTAGATTTGGATTGGATTTAATATAAGAGAGAGAATATATATTATAAAATAATTTAATCTATTAATAAAAATAAAAAAACTGATTTTATTTAAAGTAAAAAATAAAAGATGAGGTCCACATTGCTCCACGATGGCAATGTCAAAGGTTTACAAATTCTTTTATCTCAATCCAACCTCCCATGCCACCTTTTGTAGATGCCTGCATATTTGGATTTGGGTGGGCCCGGTAAAAGTTATCCCCCTAACCAAACATTTGAATTCAACCCAAATCTAAGTTATAAGGGTGAGCCCCCTATACCAAACGCCTCCTGAAAAATATTTGAATGAAAACAAGTTGTGATACTGTATATATTAAAAATAGAATTTGGGAGATTTTCAACCCTTTTGGTTCATTTGACCCATTCCGCTTTTGGCAAATCTTGTAATTGACCATTTCGAGATAAAAAAACAACCCAAATGGACCCATTCATAAGTGAAGGGGTTACAGTTTCCAACTTATTTAAAGTGAAAAATTCGGAAAACTAGATTTATTTCCTATTATAAGGATCAATCTCGAGTGCTTTCTTGATATCCATCTCAGCAAGATCCAAATCGACAAGCTGAATATACGCTTGGGCTCTCTGTAAAGCACCTTAACATTCTTACTGTCAGCATCTAATACCTTTGTACGAAGTTTTACCACTTGTTTGTAGTCTCTCAATTTTAATTTGAGGCATCATTGTTTAGATTGCAGCTGATTTTTAGCACTTTGGCCTGCTTTTTTTCGTCTTCGCTGAAAGCTGAGTCATATTCGACGAAACTAAGAGCCTGTGTCATAAAAAATGGTTGCATGACTAGAAAAAACTTGGTCAGAATTGTATTTATATGATTGACACACATGTGTCTTTTAAAACTGATTATGCGATGTTGACAAAGCACAGTCAGATAATAAACTGTATCGAAAAATTGTTGCATAGGATAGTGTTTCAATGTATTCCTGCTAATTTAAAGTTGTACTAACTAAACTTAAGTTTTCACTAAATTGGGATCAGTACAATGGATAAAATGAATATGTCGTTATATAAAAAAATACCGTCTCGTAGCATCACTGAGAGACGGCTGTGGTGGCTCGTGAGAAAGATTTGTAACTTTTTTCTTTCAAGTCTACACAACCTCATCATGATGAATTATAAAGACAGCTGGTATGAGGCACCACATTCGTTATTATGAACACATCAAAAGTTTGCTCAATAACCAATGTGGGACAAAACTTTCGTACGCAATCTTTATAAAAAAAATGCCTTATATCATCTAGTAAAGCTGATATTTTAACTACTCAATGCTGCAGCAGATATGAAACTGATTATCTTGCCTCTAGATAATCAAATGCTATTCCATCCAAACACTAAAAACCGATAATTACTTCACCCAGTTTTTATCTTGAACATAATTTAACCTCTTAACACTATAGTACCATAGACACATATGATATCTCAGAACGTGACGGAACTAGGGCTAAAAATGACCTGGTGCATATACAAAAAATAAACATTACTATAAACATCTGTTTTATGAACCAGGTGCATTTCACAAAATTTATGATATTTTACAAGAATTTAGACTAAAAACCAAAATCCATGGGTGTCCTGAGACCCACCCTTGTTCCGTCATAGTCTCTGAAACAACATATTCGTCAACCACAAGCTTAAGCATTCATGAATTAAAAAAGAGCAACTCAAATATATACATAATAACTTAAAGGAACGAAGATTTACATGTGATTTCATGATACAGTTCAATGTCCAAAACCAATATGTAACAAAAAAATGAAGCTTGAAATGCTATGGACAAACACAAACATGTTTGCAACAGACAGAGGGTTATTGGTAGTCTCTCTTTTGGCAAAACCAATATCTGTCTCTTCTAAATTAAGCGAACGTGGTTCGGTTATTGGTAGTCTCTCTTCGGATCTCACTCTTTTGGCAAAATCGTGGGGTAATTCAAGATGGAAAATGGCTAAGTTATTCGATCCATTTATGGTGGGTCTAACGGTAATTTAAATTCTTCTTTAATTAATTTCACTATACATAACCGATTTCTTAAATGTACAGGATCTGGAAAATATGAAGTTTAATGTACTTGAAAAAAAAAAGAAATTCAACCCACTCCACCGTATTGTAGCCGGTGTTTTGATACAATTTATATACAGCGCCCGTACATATCCAGAATAGAAAGGCTGGGATAATAATATACTCGTTATCGCTGTCGTCTGGTGTTGTTGATGCATAGGTCGGACCTACTGTGCACAACCAGCAACTTTCTGTCAGTGTCTCCTAGGTGCCTTCATCTCCACCCAGNATTAAAGATATTGATTATAATAGACGAGCACCCGTGCATAGCAACGGAATTTTATAGCAACAAATAATTTTAGTGATCAAAAATAGTTTATGGGTTATAAACGAAAAATAATAAAAGTTTGAGGATTTGGCCATTAAACATAATGTTTTGAAACCCGGTTCGACCTGGGTAGTTCAACCGGTTGAATAATTCCGGTCAAAAAAGGGGTCAATTTTAACCGGTTAACCCGACGGGTTGGGTCGAAAAACCGTGTCAAATTAAACTGAGTCAACCCGCCGGGTTTGAAGCGTCTCGGGTTAACCCGGTTTTCGATGTATATTAATAGTTTCCTTTTGAAACATATGTTTCAACATTTCATTTATTGTGATGTTTTAAGTTTTTTCTTAGCTAATAAAAAATTTTCAACATTTCACATATTGACTTTTTTACTTTTTCACATTGACCATTTTACTTTTATATATAGTATAGATATAGTATAGCAGGGTGCGGGTACCCTATGACGATTAACCGGAGAAATAGGTCTCGATGAGACCTGATTGTCGGTTTCAACGGGTCCTCTCTGGTTCATTTTCGGATGGCTTTTCTTGGTTAGCCGAACCGGTGGCGACACCGGTTCCCGGTTGAACCCATTGGTTCGGTCCGTTTTTCAAAACTATATGTATCATCAACTTGTTAGTTTGTATGAAACTTTGTGTGTTTTATTAATTTGTATAATGTGTATAATAAATGTACTTTTCATTTTAGGGTATTTTAAAAATAACATTAATTAATGTGTTTAATTATTTTATATTTTGGGTTATGTTGTAGCTTGTTTAAATTGTACATTATGAAAATTTTATTGTACTTTTTAGTAAGGGGTGTTTTAATTGGTTGTTTTTAATTTGATAGATATACTTTTAATTGGTTGTACAATATAAATAAATTATTGTACTTTTATGTAAAGAGGTGTTTTAATAAGAATATTAATTACACTATATATTTCTCTCACTTTTGACTTTCAACATTTCACTTTTCAATGTTTGACCATTTTTCTTTTACTAGACGAGTACCCGTGCATAGCAACGGGATTTTATAGCGATAGATAGTTTATTGATAAAAAAAAAGTTTATAGGTTATAAACGGCAAATAATTAAAGTTTGAAGATTTGGGAATTAAACATAATGTTTTTAAACCCGGTTCGACCCGGGTTGTTCAACCGGTTGAACCGTTCTGGTCGGAAAATGAGTTGATTTAAACCGGGTCAACTTGCTAGGTTGGGTCGAAAACTGGTCAAATTAAACTGGCTCAACCCACCGGGTTTGAAGCGCCCCGGGTCAACCCTGTTTGTTTTAATTGGTCGTATTTAATTTGATAAATATGTTTTTATTTGGTTGTACAATGTAAATAAATCATTGTACTTTTAAGTAATGGATAATGTTTTGAAAAAAAAAATAATAAAAGTTTGAGGATTTGGCCATTAAACATAATGTTTTGAAACCCGGTTCGACCTGGGTAGTTCAACCGGTTGAATAATTCCGGTCAAAAAAGGGGTCAATTTTAACCGGTTAACCCGACGGGTTGGGTCGAAAAACCGTGTCAAATTAAACTGAGTCAACCCGCCGGGTTTGAAGCGTCTCGGGTTAACCCGGTTTTCGATGTATATTAATAGTTTCCTTTTGAAACATATGTTTCAACATTTCCTTTATTGTGATGTTTTAAGTTTTTTCTTAGCTAATAAAAAAATTTCAACATTTCACATATCGACTTTTTTACTTTTTCACATTGACCATTTTACTTTTATATATAGTATAGATATAGTATAGCAGGGTGCGGGTACCCTATGACGATTAACCGGAGAAATAGGTCTCGATGAGACCTGATTGTCGGTTTCAACGGGTCCTCTCTGGTTCATTTTCGGATGGCTTTTCTTGGTTAGCCGAACCGGTGGCGACACCGGTTCCCGGTTGAACCCATTGGTTCGGTCCGTTTTTCAAAACTATATGTATCATCAACTTGTTAGTTTGTATGAAACTTTGTGTGTTTTATTAATTTATATAATGTGTATAATAAATGTACTTTTCATTTTAAGGTGTTTTAAAAATAACATTAATTAATGTGTTTAATTATTTTATATTTTGGGTTATGTTGTAGCTTGTTTAAATTGTACATTATGAAAATTTTATTGTACTTTTTAGTAAGGGGTGTTTTCATTGGTTGTTTTTAATTTGATAGATATACTTTTAATTGGTTGTACAATATAAATAAATTATTGTACTTTTATGTAAAGAGGTGTTTTAATAAGAATATTAATTACACTATATATTTCTCTCACTTTTGACTTTCAACATTTCACTTTTCAATGTTTGACCATTTTTCTTTTATATGTAGTATAGATATAGTTTCTGATTATTTGTGATTGGTAGCAATATTAAACAATTTATTTTAAAGATAAGTCAAAGGTTTTGAAATTTAAGGGGGATATTTTTGGGTATACAACATCACTCATTTTTAAGTTATAAGAAAAATCTTTTTCTCTTTATAAGTAGCACAACTATTTATTAAAAATGCATGTCCAATAACTTATTTTGTTTAAACGAAATTTTGTTTCTTTTTTTTAGTTGATTGAATATTGGATCCCTATGATATGATAAACATCACGGGTATAAAATAACTTTTGCAAAAACACTTTTTGTGAGTTGTGTAATATTCACGTGTAAGAATAGAAGGTGAGATATATATTTTTTAATCATTCTACCCTTCTGTTTATCAACCCACATAATTGGAGGGGGAAATGCGTTATAAAATATACACAATAGATGTAATTAAGATATAAGCTTATCAAAAAACACCAGAAAAAAAATGGATACATAGAACTTAGAAAGTTACAAGCTAGCCACATTTTCATGTAATCATCCCTTGAATATATTAGAAGGTATGGAGAGGCAATAAACTTGTTCTTTTGATTGAAATTTCAAATCACACAATTTGGACTTAAATTTTTAACCTTTGATATATATTTATCCAAATAAAATCCATGGCTTCAATTTATGAAGCAACACCTTAGCCAAAATTACACATACTGTTTATGTTATTATACATTTAATTTATCATTCAGATCGAAAACCCCATAGAAACCATATTGCAATCTGGATCACAATGTCTAAAATCTTTTATGCGCGCATTGCTTGAAAACTGGTATGCCATGACATTAAACCAAAATTGCAAAACTGGACCACACCGAAACCTAGGACCAATCACTCTAAAAGTTTAGACGACACCAGAAAATAGAGATTATGTGAATCATCTTCAAATTGATTGCACATTAATTAGACCCCACAATATTGGTTATAGTTGTTTATGAGCCAAGCTGGAACGAGTAAGGAACTGATATATCAAAAATCATGGATATATAATGTTTACCTATCGCGGTATAAGATTCTCCAACTTGAAAGTTTGACACTACACTGAAGCAATCTCGTATCTAACTCGATTATTAATAACTTCACTTTGATTTGTTGCTTCCAATTATGCGATCAGATTGTGGAGGAAAGAGAACAATAGCTACATTGCGATGGTTTAGCTCAACATCTAAGCAAAACATTTGTGTTATTAGGATCTTTTAGAGACAATTAACGGCAACCTTTGAAACAGGTCGAATTGAGCCAAAATAAAACTCGTTTAAATTAAAGTGGCGTGATATATAGAAAATTAAATTGTTTAGATTCCCTACTAGATTCACGAGGGCATCCATTAATTACAAAATCTTGAGTGCAAGTGACTATCCTAAAAATTTTAATGTCTTTGTCCCTAATAAGGCAAATCTATAGAAAGATGATTTAATTCTCGTCGCGATGGTATTTTTTTGTAGCTTGAAGATTTACCGTTTGCAAGATATGTTGTTTTTAATGTTGTTACTTGTTTATCAGGAATATGTACTTACGATGTTTTGTTGCTTATGTATAACATGTGGTTGTTGAATGGTTAATGAAATCCTATGTTCGGAGTGCCATTCAAGGTCGTATACAAACCAAATTTACAAATTAATTTGCTTTTGAGGAGACGTGTCTATGGATAAGAAAATGTTGTTTCACCCACTGAATCTAGGATGTGTCTGGATGAACCACAAAATCTAATGTTGAAGTTTGTAAGTGATTAGATTCTCTATGTATACTAAATATTTAATTTGATCGAAACGTTTTTAAAGAAATTATATTTATTAGTAGAAAAACATCAACTTATTTCAATACAAATATTCAAACAGCCTCGTATTGATTTGTATATCACTTTCTTTTACACAACAAAATAAAAATGCATATGAATGTTAGATTGTTAGTGTAGCTTAATCTTGGTGTAATATTAGTGTCAGTAAGGCTTGATTAATTTAAGCAGAATTTTGATAATTAACCGTTTATTTTGAATAATAACATAAACAGATTTTGTATATGAACCCTCAATATCACACATGAGCAAGAAAAATGGAATGCACTATGGCTAATGCCATCTGAAAGGTATGAGAAAGCTAATCTGCAATTTCTCTCAACCTCCTTACCCAAAACAGACTAGTTAGAATAAACTTGCATTGTGTCAATCAGGTCATTATCACTTCTTGGAGGATCACGAATCAAAGATTGGCAACTATAATCAACTTGAATCATAGGGGTATTGACCTACACTCAGTCTGTTGCCCAATTTGCGATAATGATCTTGAGAACCTTAAGAATGTGTTTACTTTTGCAAGTCGTGCTGATGTTCCAGCAGCAAGTATCATCTTGGTTGACGTCGTTGCTAAATCCACTATATGGATTCTTTGGCGTTTTTGGAATGAATCTAACTTCAACTTGTTACAGTGTGGAAAAATATGAAGGGCTAATCTTATGAAAGTTAGCTTATGAAACACAAGCCCAACCAAATAAGCCATAAGCCCACTATATAACCCGAAACAAACACCCTTCCATACAAACAATCATATGGCTATGTGCATGCATATTCCTTCAACTACCATTAACCATAAAACCTTCCTAAAACCCTTAACGCCAACAACAAAACCCCATTTTTCTTCACCCCATAAAACCCATTTTAATCATGTTAATAAAAATTGGACCCTTAAAATAAAGGTGTTTGAGAAGCTTAACGATAAAGAATTAGGCCCAGTTCAGATTCTTGAAAATGATGGTGATTGGAGTAGTGGGTTGTTTTGGGCTGTTGTTGGGTTTCTTAATCAGACTTCGAGGTCGAAATGTGTGATCAAGGTGGGTGTTTGTTTGTGGTATTGTAATGTTTGATAAAATGTACAAGTAAGGATGATTATAGAGTTTGTGGATTTATGTTTAAAAGATGTTAGAACCTTTTTGTGTTCTTAAGGGGGTAAAATTAGCTTAGTTTACGTCCTTGTTGGCGTATCGAGATTTGGAAAAGCCTAAAAGCTCTTTGGTTCGGCTTATATAGCCGGCTTATGACTTATTTGGTTTTGGGCTTATGTTTCATAAGCTCACTTTTGTGGCTTATTTTGAAACTTTTCGGCTTATATAAGTTCATCATGACATAATGAACTTATATAAGCTAAAAAGTTGCAAAATAAGCCACAAAAAATGAGCTTACAAAACATAAGCCCAAAACCAAATAAGCTATAAGCCAGCTATATAAGCCGAAGCAAACACCCACTAACTAGTAAGGCGTAAGCTCGTAAGCCGAAAATTGAGCTTATCAGCTTTTCGAAATCTCAATAAGCCAATAAGACCATATAATAACTAATCCATACACCCTTAAACTAGGATAAGAACCAAAGTGTTTAACTTTCTATATTGAAACCGTCATGTGTATTGAAGTTACTTTATAGCTGGTGAATTATGTATCTTAGTTCATTTATACCAATTCTCAATGAAAAAAGAAGTGTGTATATAGTAGAATGACAAGAATGCATGATGATAATAAGAGGTCTTTTATGGCGACCTCTTTTGTGAATCGTCTTTATTAATAAACTCGAGCATATTTTGTCATTTGAAAGTAGTTTTAATATTGGGTGAATTCAAAGAAAAGTAGTACGCTTGGTGTTGTTTGTGTACAGTATTCTTTAAAGCTTGTTATGTTTAGTGCATTTTGAACCGGAGGAGTAAGTTTTGTTTATGATGGATATGTATGTTTTATAATTTTGTACACCAGGTTTTCGACAGATGGATAAGTAAGAATGGTTCACGTGTTAGCGAATTTAATTACGAGAGAATCATTAGGTTGTTGTGTTGGAATTCTATACGCATGTCATACATATATAATAAAAGCATCAAGTAAGCATAGCGGAAGCAATTAGGATCATATAGTGTATAATTAATTAACCAAACATTAAAAGTAAACGTACCTTTTGATTCTATCCCGAACAAGAATCAATAAGAGCTTTTCTTCAAAACAAGATCAAGAACCCTAATTAGGGTTTATGTGGATTATAAGAATAACCCCTTACCTTTTTGTTATTCAATCCAAGAATCAAACAATAGTGTCTTTGATTCACATTCTTGTACACACGTACTACTTCAAGTAAAAGTTTATGCAAGTAAATAAAACACAAGAACAAAAATCGAATCCCTTGGGGAAGGGATAAGTTTGATCGAGCTAGGGACAAGTGAAAGAAAGAAAACACCAAGAACTATGTGTACAAGAGATGCAAAACAATAAGCCTTGGGTTTGTTTATATAGTGTGAGATTTCTTGGAGCCCAAGGCACAAAGGAGGTGCCTCCTTTGCCTTGGCCGGTCGACTAGGGACTCCCGAAGGGATTCTAGAGCCTTCTTTTACTTCCAAAAATTCACACAATATACTTTCCTATTATTCGTCTAACGGTCGTTAGTCAATTCCATTAAATACTAACGGTCGTTACTCGTATTGTGTTTATTAATAATTATATATAACATTTATAAATAATTATTCATTTACTCTTCATACGTAAAGTGTGCAATCCCGTGATCTCGAGTTCGATCCTAACACACATCTATTATTTTATCGTCTATAAAACTAACAGCTCCCGCTTAGACATATCATAATAGATGTGATCACATTCGGTTATCGTCTTGCAACAAGGCTCCTGGAAAACCTTTTAATGATTTCTCATTATTATCATCCTTTTGTTTCTAATACCATGTTAATAAGGATACGGATCATAGTCATTCCTTAATTAACAATTCTGTTTCTCGTTGTATGTGATTGACAAGATTACCAAATCGTCTGAACATATTCAGGGAAGATCTTGGGCGTGGCCACGCAAACATCTTGACAATCCTACGAGGGACCCAGCAGTATTAAACTCCAAAATAAATTTGAAGGAACAAATTATGTATTGACTACAAGCAAAACCCACAAACTTTGTAACACTTCCGAAAACAACCCTTATAACTACCAGTTACGTATAGGAATTAAATACTAACGGTCGTTACTCGTATTGTGTTTATTAATAATTATATATAACATTTATAAATAATTATTCATTTACTCTTCATACGTAAAGTGTGCAATCCCGTGATCTCGAGTTCGATCCTAACACACATCTATTATTTTATCGTCTATAAAACTAACTGCTCCCGCTTAGACATATCATAATAGATGTGATCACATTCGGTTATCGTCTTGCAACAAGCCGATGCCTCTTAGTTCGAATCGAGTAAGGCTCCTGGAAAACCTTTTAATGATTTCTCATTATTATCATCCTTTTGTTTCTAATACCATGTTAATAAGGATACGGATCATAGTCATTCCTTAATTAACAATTCTGTTTCTCGTTGTATGTGATTGACAAGATTACCAAATCGTCTGAACATATTCAGGGAAGATCTTGGGCGTGGCCACGCAAACATCTTGACAATCCTACGAGGGACCCAGCAGTATTAAACTCCAAAATAAATTTGAAGGAAAAAATTATGTATTGACTACAAGCAAAACCCACAAACTTTGTAACACTTCCGAAAACAACCCTTATAACTACCAGTTACGTATAGCGTTAGGTTGCTTCACACAAATGCACTACATTCATGACAGTTATCTTGTGTCTCAAGTCTGAGGACAACTTCTTAGGATTTACTTAATGACAAGATCCATAAAGTAACATCATGTAGTTGGGATAAGTCCTATATTCAGTATCATCGAATATCATTTGACATGGCATGACTGCGCATCAATATACTATAAGTACATTATACCAAACTTCATATTTGTCTTAATTTAATAATATTCCCATATTATTAACCGACAATGGACAATTTAGAATAACATGTATTCATGGATTAAACATGCAAAAACAGGACAAACAATAATTACAATGACAATAAACATAACAAAATACTTTATTTCATTAAAACAATAATTGTTTACAATATCCTTTATCCAAATACTAATCACAGTTATGCATGAAACTACTAGCTAATTTAAGTCCAATGCCATTGGATAATTCAGTAAGCTTTTCTTTAGCTAAAGCCTTAGTGAATGGATAAGCTAAGTTATCATCTGTGTGAACTTTCAGTAGATTTATTTCACCATTAAGAACTTGCTCTCGTACATAGTGATACTTCTGTAGAAAATGTCTGGTGCCCCGCATTACTCCAGGTTCATGGGCAAATATGATTGCAGCAGAATTGTCGCAATACATATTAATAGGTAATTCAATTGAAGGCATAACACCAAGCCCTGAAACGAATTTCCTAATCCAAACAGCCTCCATAGCAGCTTCTGAAGCAGCAATGTATTCGGCTTCTATTGCAGACATCGCAATAGTACTCTGTTTCTTGCTCCTCCAGTCTACTGCTCCTCCATTGATAACAAAGACATAACCCGTCTAAGACTTCGCATCATCTTTGTCACATTGCCAGGACGCATCTACAAAACATGTAACATCAAGTTCTGTATCTGGATTTCCACCATATACCAAAAACATATCTTTTGTACTTCGTAAATACTTAAGAATATGTTTAACAGCAATCCAATGTTTTTCACCTGGATTCTGTTGAAATTGACTGGTAATATTTTGAGCATACGCCACATCTGGCCTTGTGCATTTCACAGCATACATAAGAGATCCTACTGCCGAAGCATAAGGAACTTTACTCATGCGCGCCACCTCAGCAAGTGTTGATGCACAAAACTCATTGCATAAGCCATGTTTTACTTCCATTGGCAAATATCCTTTCTTGGAATTTTGCATATTGAATCTCTTCAATATTTTGTCAATGTAAGCACTTTGACTTAATCCAATTAACCGCCTAGATCTATCTCTGTAGACCTTGATTCCCAGAATGTATGCAGCTTCTCCTAAATCTTTCATAGAAAAGCACTTTCCAAGATATGCCTTAACCTTTTGCAAACTTGGAATGTCTTTTCCCATGATTAGTATGTCATCAACATATAAGATTAGGAAAATTACATTGTCACTCCCACTAGCTTTGTGATACACAAATGGCTCATCGAGATTCTAAGTAAATCCAAACTTTTTAATTTTAGAATCAAATCTCTTGTTCCATTGTCGTGATGCTTGCTTCAATCCATAAATGGATTTTTGAAGTTTGCATACACGATTTGGGAAATCTGGATTCTCAAACCCTTCTGGTTGAGTCATATAGATGTCTTCATCTAAATAACCATTTAAGAAAGCGGTTTTTAATTTACATCCATTTGCCAAATCTCATAGTCATAATACGCTGCTATGGCTATAAGAATCCTAATAGCTCTTATGTCTGTTACAGGAGAGAATGTCTCCTCGTAGTCAACACCAAAAGTTTGTGTAAAACCTTTAGCCACAAGTCGAGCCTTATAGGTGTGTGCATTACCATCCATGTCATTCTTTATCTTGTAGAGCCACTTACTCCCAACTACCTTGGCATTGGGAGGAAGATCCACTTCTACCCAGACTTCATTATCTTTCATGGATTGCATTTCCCCATCCATCGCAACCTTCCATTTTTCCTTTTCAGGACTATTAATGGCTGCTTTATAACTAGTAGGTTCATTAAGATCCCCTAGTATAGTTTCCTCACATTCTATGTTAAGACATAGACGTTCAGGAGCTCGTACAGTTCTAGATGACTTACGAATGGGAAGTGCTTCAACTTCAGGTGGAGGACCCAGACTATCAGGTTCCACAGGAAGTGTGCTAGTGTTTTCTGAAGGTAATGCATTATCTAGACCATCTTCCAGATCATAGATTCTCCCACTGAATTCTTGAGATATGAGATCCTTTTCAAGAAAGTCTCCATACCTTGCAACAAATACTTTGTTTTCAGGTGGGTAGTAAAAGTAGTAACCCATCGTTTCCTTTGGGTATCCTACAAAAATGCACTTTACAGATCTTTGTTGGAGTTTATCTGCTGAGTCACGTTTAACATACGCCTCGCAGCCCCAGACCTTTAAATAAGACAAGTTCGGAGCTTTTCCAGTCCATATTTCATATGGTGTCTTATCAACCTTCTTTGTGGGAACCATATTTAGAATGCGAACCGCAGATTCTAAAGCATAATCCCAAAAGGACAAGTTAAGAGTAGTAAGATTAAACATGGATCGCACCATATCTAATAATGCACGATTCCTTCTCTCAGATACACCATTTTGTTGTGGAGTATATGGAGCTGTGAGATTCTGGCCAGCTAAGAAATCTTTAAACTCTTGACTTAGGTATTCACCGCCTCGATCAGAACGAAAAGCTTTAATCTTCTTTCCTAATTGCAGTTCTACTTCTGCTTTGAAAACTTTAAATGTTTCAAACACCTCATGTTTATGTTTAAGTAAATAAACATAACTATAACGGCTGAAATCATCTGTAAAAGTTAAGAAGTAGACAGCACCTCTCTTTGACACATGTCTAAGTGGTCCACACACATCAGTATGTATTAAACCAAGTAGATCAGAAGCCCTTTCCATATTGCTATGAAAAGGTTTCTTTGTCATCTTCCCAGATATACAAGACTCACATTTATCATATGATTCATCATTGATATTTTTCAAAAGCCCATCATGTTGCAGCTTTTGCATGCGAGTCTTGCCTATATGAGCAAGTCTACAGTGCCAAAGGTAAGACGAATTCAAGTCATACTTCATTCTCTTACTTATGCTAAACATTGAATTATTATTGTTGGAAACATTATCATTCATATCAATTTCAAACACACCATTCACAGCAACAACATTAAAATAAAATACATCATTTAAAGAAACAGAAATTTTATTGCCATCAATAGTATGAGTAAAACCAAGATCCAACAAACATGGAAACAACACCTCTAACAATAGAAGGTGTATAATGACAATTGTTCAAAATCAGTACTAAACCAGAAGGTAAAACTAAATTAAACACTCATATGGCTTCAACTACTGCTTGTGCTCCATTGCCCACTTGCAGAAATTGTTCTCCATAAGATAGTCTCCTTTCCTCTCTAAATCCCTGTAGTGTATTACAAATGTTAATACCACATCCAGTATCATATACCCAAGAATTTATTTTATGAGATAAAGTAAATAATTCAATAACAAATAAGTTACCTGAAGTGCTGGCGCCCACGTGCCCAACCTTCTTGTTCCTATTTGCTCGCAATTCATCGAGAGAAAGAGGGCAGTTCCTCTTCCAGTGACCCACTACATTGCAGTAGTGACACCCTTGATCCTTCTTCGGATTATCCTTCTTGACAGGAGGAGGGTTCTTCTTAGGTTTAGGTTGAGGTTGATAAGCCATAATCTGTTTACCCTTATCAGCCTTTCCCTTACCCTTACCCTTCTTCTTGTTCGCATTTGGCTTGTTAATTCTACCCCCCTTGAATAGCAAGTACCTGGGGTGTAGGAGCCTTTGGTGGTAAACCTTTCTCATAATCAATGAGTAGTGTGTGCAATTCACTCACTGTCTTCCCCACGCAATGCATATTGAAATGCCTAACAAAACCACTAAAATCCTTGTTAAGGGATCTATTGATTAAGTTAACATTCATATCATTGTCATAGGGTTTACCGAGTGCATGTAATCGATCCATGTAACTTTTCATTTTCAATACATGAGCACTCACAGGTTCACCATCCGCCTGTTTACAACCGTGTAGAGATTCCATCAAATCGTAAAGTTCTACATTTGCTGGCTTCTCATACAGTTTCTTAAGCTCGTTTATCATGTCCATAGGGAAGAAATCTTCAAACTGCCTTTGTAGAGCAGGTGTCATTCCTCCCAACATTAAACATGCCACATCAGTATGCGTCTTATAAGCTTGTTTCCAAATGGCTTTTGCTTCAGCAGTTGCAGCTGTACCAGTTGGTTCAACAGGACAAGGCGTTTTCAAAATATCAAGTTGTTCAGTCACTCGCAAGACAATCCTGAGTGAACGAAACCATTCATTTAAATTTTCTGAGCCAGTCAATTTTTCTCGTTCAAAGTGAGCTTTGTAAGAAAGTTCAAATCATTAGTATTTTTGATAATACAATTTTTCAAGAAAATAAAATACCCAAGGAAAATAAAATACATAGAATTTTCTTGAAAACTAGGATCCACATAAACATAGATTCATCACACCAGTTGATCTGCTAGTAATGAACGTATAGAATGTAGTAACTTGTCGTACAATAATTGGCATAACATTTTTCCAATTCCTAGATATTATGGGATTATATTCACAAAAACCTTTGTAATATAAGTGATGAGTGTGTAAATACTCATCATTTTCTATCACCTGAACTGCCGAAAACAGCCAAAAACACCAAATAATGCATCAAAATAATGGAAATATTCCAAAAGTGTGTTTTATGAGTCTTAGATGCAAAATGTTTGAAAACAAATGAAAAACAAGCAAAGTTTGCACAATTGGCAGTTTCAGTCCCTCAACTTTCACAAATTGTCAAAACTAGTCCCTAAATAGTTCAAAATATACAAAATATCATTAAAGGTCCTTGGGGATTCATAAGTTGTCAAAACAAACNCCTTTGTAGAGCAGGTGTCATTCCTCCCAACATTAAACATGCCACATCAGTATGCGTCTTATAAGCTTGTTTCCAAGTGGCTTTTGCTTCAGCAGTTGCAGCTGTACCAGTTGGTTCAACAGGACAAGGCGTTTTCAAAATATCAAGTTGTTCAGTCACTCGCAAGACAATCCTGAGTGAACGAAACCATTCATTGAAATTTTCTGAGCCAGTCAATTTTTCTCGTTCAAAGTGAGCTTTGTAAGAAAGTTCAAATCATTAGTATTTTTGATAATACAATTTTTCAAGAAAATAAAATACCCAAGGAAAATAAAATACATAGAATTTTCTTGAAAACTAGGATCCACATAAACATAGATTCATCACACCAGTTGATCTGCTAGTAATGAACGTATAGAATGTAGTAACTTGTCGTACAATAATTGGCATAACATTTTTCCAATTCCTAGATTTTATGGGATTATATTCACAAAAACCTTTGTAATATAAGCATGTTTCGTCCCCATCTGAATGCCTTGAGTCCAAGCTCTCACTTTCTACTCAATTTAAGTCATCTAATTTAAAAACCGCGAACTTTCATAATTTCATTACATTTAGTTGATTTTCTAGTAATGAAATTACAAAGTTCACCTTTCCATTGAGATCTAGCCAAGTTCCCACATGACGTAAATCACAACTTCAAGTGTTCTTTAATTAGATGGCATTCGACTTAATTTTAAGGGTAGTAATTTTGATGTGTGGTCAAAATAATGTATGAAGAAACATGCATACATCTTCATAACATTGGTTTTTACAAAACAATTTTATTACCAATTTGCTAAGATCAAATAAACAAAGTATTAATTGAGGTATTGGGTTCACCAATTAAAGAATTACTAACAATTATCGTCCACTATACCGTACTTTTGCATAAGCCCTAAAGCTTAGTGTTTCGGGTAATCATCGTGGAATTGTAGTCAATTCACCCTTAAGATGATATTGTACGTAAAATAGTAATATAGGTAAGTCTAGATCGGCGATCAAGCAGTTGTAGAGAACCGGTAGGTGCATGGTCTTTAAAAACCCCTCTCTACAAGTACAATCACGGCGACTTTTGGTCTGTCTTTCACACACTATTGTACAAAAACATCAATCAACTATACTTTGTAAATTTGACTCTTAAAACCAAAACAAATTTCGCCATTTATTTAGTCCATATTATTTTTTATACAAAAATTACCCTTTTTTGTTTATAAACATGTCTTACACAATTAAACAAAAAAACAAGTAATTAAAAAAAATAAACAACTAAATAAAACATATACATATCATAACCATTAAATATATATAAAACATATAGCCACATGCAAACTTAATTCGATAGTCCTATTAAAATCAATTCTAGGTTTTAATTAACACATAATTGATAACTTAATATTGGAGTCTTCCCCAATTCGACATCTATCAATTAATTTACATGTAAACTCTTAACAATTAAAAATATATATCTTTGAATCCATGCTAAACATGCATGTTTTCATGGATTCCACATAACAATTATTGCATATAGTCACAAGAACGTTTACATAAACACATAAACATGTTTCTTAGGTTTTCTAATCAAATTAAAGATCAAAACCAAAAAACCCTAAATTTTATAAAAAATTCGATTCATATATAAAAAAAAATTAGGTTTTAGATTTTCTATAAACCCTAATTTTAAAACATGTATAAAACCAAACAAGATTCGTTTTTTATGTGTTTTGGTAATTAATTACACATTATAACCTGGCTCTGATACCACTGTTGGAATTTTATACTCATGTCATACATATATAAATAAAAGCATCAAGTAAGCATAGCGGAAGCAATTAGGATCATATAGTGTATAATTAATTAACCAAACTTTAAAAGTAAACGTACCTTTTGATTCTAGCCCGAACAAGAATCAATAAGAGCTTTTCTTTAAAACAAGATCAAGAACCCTAATTAGGGTTTATGTGGATTATAAGAATAACCCCTTACCTTTTTGTTATTCAATCCAAGAATCAAACAATAGTGTCTTTGATTCACATTCTTGTACAAACGTACTACTTCAAGTAAAAGTTTATGCAAGTAAATAAAACACAAGAACAAAAATCGAATCCCTTGGGGAAGGGATAAGTTTGATCGAGCTAGGGACAAGAGAAAGAAAGAAAACACCAAGAACTATGTGTACAAGAGATGCAAAACAATAAGCCTTGGGTTTGTTTATATAGTGTGAGATTTCTTGGAGCCCAAGGCACAAAGGAGGTGCCTCCTTTGCCTTGGCCGGTCGACTAGGGAGTCCCAAAGGGATTCTAGAGCTTTCTTTTACTTCCAAAAATTCACACAATATACTTTCCTATTATTCGTCTAACGGTCGTTAGTCAATTCCGTTAAATACTAACGGTCGTTACTCGTATTGTGTTTATTAATAATTATATATAACATTTATAAATAATTATTCATTTACTCTATTGGGTTAATCCCAATCCTACCCGACTTCTACCCATTTAGAGGGTCAAACCCGGAAGTCAAAAGTCAACATTTAAAAAGTCAACTCTGGACATAACTGCCAAATAGCAGTTACATCAAAGAGGCACCATTCGAATGGATGCAACCATTCGAACCAATACAACCTTTCAAAAAGCGCCTCTTCATTTATTATAAATAGTTTAGAATCTGTAGAACTTGTAACTTGATGACAGATTATTTCTTTGAATTAATAGAAAGCATTTCATTTGAACATATCGTGTATTGGTATATTGTGACCACGTTAGACCAATAAAGATCAAACGTTGAGGCCAACAATTGGTATTAGAGCGGTTTGGATTCTTCTAACCAAATCATCATATACCAAGGATTTTCTTTTGCCCTGAATCGAAGAACAATTCCCAGAAACAACTCGGTAACATTTTTTTCTGCAAATATAATATTTGAACCACAAAATCAAAACAACAATCATTTTTTGTGATTCCGAAAACCATCCTTAATCATAGTCGCCTCGTAATTAATTACCGGCAACTAAGAAAAGGCAATTTTTCAATTATCTTGCAAAACTTTTTTTCTTTTCATTTTGGTACCGAGAGTACAAAACAACCAGGGAACCAAATCATACCGATTCAGAAACAAAGAACCACCATACCATAACTAACACGACAGGGTCATCAAAAGGGAAAAATAAAATTGATTCACAAAGGAACAAACACACCTGTTGTATCCAAAGAATCAAACACCCTTTCGGATTTACTTGAATCATCACTTGATTCAATTTACGCACGGAGGAATAATCACAAACAAAGTGATCAACCGGCGTTCGAATAAACAAGAACACCATCCATCCGTAGTGTGAAGGTTAACCAAAGCCAATAATCGGTGGTCAACCATCAAGAAAAAAGGCAGATCTCCAAGTCTCGACCAAAAAGGACCAGAGACAACCTTTTATCTCTCAAAGAGATATAAAAGAAAGAAAAGAGGCGCAACATATAACGCCTAGGGCACACAGGAACCAACAAAAGTGGGCACCAGGTTATAATAACCCCCCAGGTTTCATAATTTATAAATCCACCCTTCTATTTTAAACTTATACTTATTATTAGTATAGTTTATTTTTTTTTGATAAGTACTTTAAATATTACTTAGTATCTTATCATATTTTATTTTATAATAACCTAGTGAAAATACAGTGCTTATTATAATTAGGAATAACTTTTAAGGAGTAATTAACCTTAGGTATATTCATTTTTTTTATAATCTCCGAGGATAGTATTTTTTTAACTAATCCTATAAGTTTTTGATTGTCACTTTAGACACAAAACATTAGAAGCGCGCACTATATTGTTAACACATCTCGTGTTACAATTTTTAGGAGATTACCTTGTCATTATCATTAAGAAATGACTACAGACGGTGGAGATAGTGGAAAGAAGGAGGCTAGTATACCTAACGCAACGCAACCCGATAAGAAAAAGAAGAAAACTGCTATTGCATACCTTTACCAATCCTTACCCGAAGATCAATTACTTCAAATAACAAAGCACAAAACCCCAAAAGCAATATGGGAGGCCTTAAAGGCTAGACACTTAGGCGAAGAAAGAGTACAACAAGCCAGACTTCAAACACTCAGATCTGAACTTGAGTTGTTACATATGAAGGAAGATGAAACAATCGACACCTTTACAGGAAAACTAACAACCCTTGTAAACAAAGCCGCTAGTCTAGGACACGAAATAAAAAGAACAAAATTTAGTGAGGAAATTACTAAATGTTGTACCTGATAGGTATCTGCAAATAGTAGCATCTATAGAACAATATTCCGATCTAAACACAATGACACTTGAAGAAGCAATTGGTAGACTTAAGACCTATGAAGAAAGGATTAAGTTTAAGAAAGGGAAACAGGAGAACAATCAAGAGAAATTGATGTTCGCACGACATGAAGGTAGAAGAAAACATTTTAGAGGTCGTGGTAATGGAAGAAATAAATTCTCACACAATAAAAACCACGAGAAATTTAAAGGAGAAAGGAAAGAGGGAGAAAAACCTCATAACAACTTCAAAGGATCAAACTTTGATCTTAGCAATGTAACTTGTTACAAATGCAACAAGAAAGGACATCTTGCAAATAAGTGTTATGCCAAGACAAACACTAACATGCAATCTAATCTTATCGAGGAGGACTTAGAACCTACCTTATTAATGGCAATTTTAGAAGAAGTTGAAAACCAAAATGTCTCACTACACGAAGAGGTAGAAACACAAGAGACAAATTTAGATAGTCTATGGTATTTAGACAACGGAGCTAGCAACCATATGACCGGAGTGAGAGAACACTTCAAAGAATTAGATGAGAAAGTTAGTGAAAAAGTGAAATTCAGATATGGATCACACATAGAGATCAAAGGCAAAGGGTCAATTTTAATAGAATGTGATGACGAGAAACAAAGAATTATTTCACACGTCTATTACATCCCAAGCCTAAAAGGCAATTTATTGAGCCTTGGTCAATTCACCGAAATAGGTTGTAAAGTTGTAATGGAAGATTATGAACTACGACTTTATGACATGGATGACAAAATCTTCATAAAAGTAACTAGACAAAGAAACCGTCTATACAAAGCAAGTCTCAGAATAGGCACACCTGTTTGCTTACTAGCAAACTTAAAGGATAACACTTGGTTATGGCACGCAAGACTAGGACATCTCAACTTTGAATCATTAAAATCTATGACTCAAAGGGAGTTAGTTCAAGGCATACCTTCCATTAAACATACAACACAAATCTGTGATGTTTGTTTAGTTGGTAAACATAATAGAGCACCATTTCCAAAGAAAGCCAAAACAAGATCAACGTCACCCTTAGACTTAATATACGGAGATTTATGTGGACCAATCACACCACCAACACCATCTGGAAAGAAATATATATTCTTGTTAGTCGATGATTATTCAAGATATATGTGGGCGTACTTCCTAGAAACGAAAGATCAAGCATTTGATACTTTCAAGGAATACAAGAACACAATAGAAAAGTATTTAAGGACAACATTAAAGATGTTTAGAACCGATCGTGGTGGAGAATTCACATCAAATGAATTCACACAATATTGCAAAGACAATGGCATATCACGACAACTCACCGCTCCTTATTCACCACAGCAAAATGGAGTAGTTGAACAAAGAAATAGGACAATTATGTCTACAACTAGATGTATGATGAAAGCAACTAACATGCCACAAGATTTTTGGGCTGAAGCTGTTAGACATGCAATATACATCTTAAATAGTGTTCCTACAAAAGCACTACAAGATATTACTCCATATGAAGCTATTAAAGGAAGAAAGCCAAACCTAGAACATCTAATAGTTTTCGGCTGCATAGCATATGCAAAGGTACCATCACAACGCTTAACAAAGCTTGATGATAGAAGTAACAAGATGGTATACTTAGGCAATGAATAAGGATCAAAAGCTTATAGATTATTTGATCCAACAACACAAAAGGTATGTGTTAGTAGAGACGTGAAGTTTAAAGAGGATGAAGCATGGGATTGAAAGGATTACATGAGTGAACATACTAATGACGAACCTGAATGGATCGATTTCAGAGTAGAAAACCTAGAAACCACAGATGAACACCATGATCTAGATATCCAACCAAATGACGAAGACAACAACTTTCCCAATAATGATGATGATTATACAATATCAACAACAAGCTCACCCTCACAATCACAAACACTTCACACAACATCAACAATTTCATCACGAGTAAACTCTCAAATAACACCAATCAATTCAATACGATCAACCTATCAAAGTGATAGTGGTTCAACATCAACAACAGCTTCACACTCACGATATGATCATTCGCCTGTAAGAGGTTTTAGAACATTGGATGATTTACTTGAAAACACTGAGAGATTATTACTTGTTGAAGATGAACCTAAGAATTATAAGGAAGCATCAACCGATCAAAAATGGATCGAAGCAATGAAGGTGGAATTAGATTCTATCAATAGAAATAACACATGGGAACTAACCATTTTACCCAAAGGACATAAAACAATTGGCTTAAAATGGGTATTCAAGACAAAGAAAGATGCTAATGAAAACATAGTCAAGCATAAGACTAGTAGCAAAAGGCTATATACAAGAGCATGACATAGATTTTGAGGAAGTTTTCGCACCTGTAGCAAGGATGGAAACTATAAGATTATTACTTGCCATAGCTGCTAACAACAAATGGGAAGTACATTACCTTGATGTAAAATCTGCATTTCTACATGGAGATTTAAAAGAAGAAGTTTATGTTTCACAACCGGAAGGCTTCATAAAACGAGAGAATTCTGGTAAAGTCTATAGGCTTATTAAAGCACTATATAGACTAAGACAAGCACCACGTGCATGGAACATAAAACTGGATAACACCTTGAAGTCCTTAGATTTCAAGAAATGTGCATTAGAACAAGCGATCTACACAAAAGCCACAAAAGACTCAATTCTACTACTAGGAGTATATGTTGATGATCTATTCATCACTCGCACACCAAAGGAGGAGATCGACAAATTCAAAGCTCAAATGGAAGACAAATTTGAAATGAGTGACCTTGGATTATTAGCTTACTATCTAGGGATAGAAGTCACACAAACTGGAGGTGACATATCAATAAAGCAATCTACTTATGCAACCAAGATTCTAAAGGAAGTTGNCATTACCTTGATGTAAAATCTGCATTTCTACATGGAGATTTAAAAGAAGAAGTTTATGTTTCACAACCGGAAGGCTTCATAAAACGAGAGAATTCTGGTAAAGTCTATAGGCTTATTAAAGCACTATATGGACTAAGACAAGCACCACGTGCATGGAACATAAAACTGGATAACACCTTGAAGTCCTTAGATTTCAAGAAATGTGCATTAGAACAAGCGATCTACACAAAAGCCACAAAAGACTCAATTCTACTAATAGGAGTATATGTTGATGATCTATTCATCACTAGCACACCAAAGGAGGAGATCGACAAATTCAAAGCTCAAATGGAAGACAAATTTGAAATGAGTGACCTTGGATTATTAGCTTACTATCTAGGGATAGAAGTCACACAAACTGGAGGTGACATATCAGTAAAGCAATCTACTTACGCAACCAAGATTCTAAAGGAAGTTGGAATGTCGGACTGCAATGAAACCCTAATACCTATGGATCCAGGAACAAGATTGACAAAGAACACTGAAGGAACAATGGTCAACTCAACTGAATATAGAAGCTTAATTGGATGTCTAAGATATATGCTTCACACAAGACCCGACTTAAGTTATCCCATTGGATTACTTAGCCGATTTATGCAGGAACCAAAAGAGCAACACATGAAAGCAATAAGACAAGTACTACGTTATGTTAAAGGAACAAAGAACTACGGTATCACCTACAAACATAATGGAGGGAAAAAAAATACAAGGCTTTAGCGACAGTAGTTATGGAGTCAACACTCATGAAGGCAAAGGAACTACTGGAATCATTTTCTACTATGGTGATTCCCCAATTAGCTGGAGCACTCAGAAGCAAGCCACTGTAGCTTTATCGTCATGCGAATCTGAATTTATTGCAGCAACTGCAGCAGCAACAAAAGCATTATGGTTGAAAAGACTACTAAGCAGGCTTACACACTCGAAGGAAGAAAAGGTGACTATTATGGTTGATAACAAATCAGCTATAGAACTAATGAAGAATCCTGTTTTTCACGGGAGAAGTAAACACATTGATACGAAGTACCACTTCATACGAGAATGCGTTGAAAGAGAAGACTTACAAGTTGAATTTATCAGCGGAGAATATAAAAAAGCTAACATACTCACAAAGGCACTACCGAAGATCAAATTTCTAACAATGAGACACCTTATTGGAGTCAAAGATCTAGGAGATGACGATTGTGATTAAGGGGGAGAATATTGGGTTAATCCCAATCCTACCCGACTTCTACCCATTTAGAGGGTCAAACCCGGAAGTCAAAAGTCAACATTTAAAAAACTCTGGACATAACTGCCAAATAGCAGTTACATCAAAGAGGCACCATTCGAACCAATACAACCTTTCAAAACGCACCTCTTCATTTATTATAAATAGTTTAGAATCTGTAGAACTTGTAACTTGATGACAGATTATTACTTTGAATTAATAGAAAGCATTTCATTTGAACATATCGTGTATTGGTATATTGTGACCACATTAGACCAATAAAGATCCAACGTTGAGGCCAACATACTCTTCATACGTAAAGTGTGCAATCCCGTGATCTCGAGTTCGATCCTAACACACATCTATTATTTTATCGTCTATAAAACTAACATGTTGGTTGAGGAGGGTCTCGTTGAAGATGCAGTTATGGCTCTAAAAGATATGAAGGATATTCACGGAATTGAGGCCTCACCGGTTACTTATGACTTGATCATTCGTGGGTGTATCTAAAAAGGAATATTTTAAGCCACATACATCGACGTATAATGAGCTGATCAAAGCTTATGTGCAGAATGGTTTGTATGACGATATGGCAAAATGTGTGAAGGGAATGGAATCAAATGGTTGTTTTCCTGATCAAGCTACTTATAATTTGCTGATCAGAGAGTTTTCACGAGCTGGGTTGATCAAGAGGATGGAAAGAACGTGTCGGTTTGTGATATCAAAAAAGATGGATCTTGAAGCTTCTACCATGGTGGCAATGCTCGAGGTCTATGCTAACTTTGGGGATGCGCAGAAGATGGAGAAGGTTTATAGAAAGGTTTTGAGGTTGAAACCGAAAGTTTACTTGGATGATGTTTTGATTCAAAAAGTGGCTACTGTTTTTATGTTCTCTAGATTACATGACATGGGTATCTGATATGCCTGNCAATCTTTATTCAAGAACCGGAAATAATATCGCATGGTGTTTACGAATGCTTGCTCACGCTTGTCTTTTGAGCCGAGCAGGAATGGAGTCTGTGGTCTGTGAGATGGACTACAAGAAAGTGAAATGGACGGTTACAATTGCAAACATAATGCTATTTGCATATGCCAAAATTGAAGATTTTGGACATTTTAAAGCAGTACTGTTGGAAATGGAAGCTCGAAATGTGAAACCGGACATTGTTACTTGCGGGGTCTTGTATGATACAGACAGATTTGATGGGATAGATTCTTGGAAAAAGATGGGCTTTTTTGAGAATGTTATTGAGTTTAAAACCGACCCTTTGGTTCTTGTTGCTTTTGGAAACGGGGATTTTCTGAAAACTGTTGAAGAACTTGATGACAGAAAGAGCAAAGTTTGGACATATGAGAATCTAATTGAGTTGGTCAAGCAGCATAAACATAAAAATAGATGAAGGTATGATTTCACGATTTCATATCCGTGTATATATGCTCAAGGCTTGTGCAAATATAAAATGTGACATCCTTGTTTATCATTCTTAGCAGTTTGTTCATTTCCAGGCCTCTGATTCTGCCTATAGATATATCACTATTTTGTAACCATTCGTTATCAGTTGACATTCGACTACATGATGTTTATATTTCATTTTTTCACATCAAATGGTATACAGCAAAACACTAAAACCACATGAATAAAATTATGGACAGATCAATGTTTTGTTATGTACTTGTAGTCATCCATTTTTTGTATTTATTGTATTTTTTGTATTTTTTTTTTCTTTTCTGTGATAAAGGTGAAGAAGAACTTCATCCAAAAGTTCGTATGTTTCAGTTTTAATGTAAATAAGTCTGTACGAGTATTTGTTGCTAAGAAAAAAATGGGACAATCGAGGCATATCGTTAGCAAATACATGCTAATGTTCAAATAAGGAACGAGATGAACAGATTGGTATAACAAAATTTGAATAATGCAGCCGACTTCGCGATAGCAACAGAATTTGGATACTTGAGTAGTTAGGACT
>LBNU01016333.1:14758-100923 GCA_014162995.1 Artemisia annua | reverse complement strand
AATAATAATAATAAATAAATAAATAAATAAATAATATATGTGACTTGCATAGATAGTTAAGTACGTTGTTTATGCATATATGTGACGCAAAGATGCATTATTTTGGCATGACGGTGCACATAGTCACCCCTTATATTAGAATGAAAACTATTATTATAGAATTCAGGATATGACAACTACGCATTTCTAATTTTATATGTCATGTGGGACTGGCAACCATAATAATTTACTTGTAGTATTTATCGAATTGCAAAAGGAAAGGCAAAATGTATAAACATCCAACTACAATTGTATTATATTAACAAAAGAAAATAGTTTTTTTTCACGTGTTAGAGATAATATAACAATTTGGATAAAACAAAACATTGTAATAAATAGTTTCAAGGCTAAAATCATAGATGTAAACCTTTTTGAATTAATATTATCTTTTATTATACGTGTTTTCAAATTGACTAACTTTTGAATTTTTAAACAAAAAGTTTACTACACAACAATCTTGTAAAAGCTTTCGATAGATCTCTCATTGTGAACGTAAATCGAAAACTAAAAGAAAACAAAATATCGGAGGTGCATTTGAATGTAAATTGAAAACTAAAAGAAGACAACAAAATTATATGGGAAATGCTATGCACACTGCAAGATCACGGTATTTATATATAGTACAACACTCTACATACATATAACTATTTGTGGTGTATATCATATCATTTCGCTAACTTCTGCCGAATATATCTATATGACTTTTTACTAATATGAAAAAGAAGGTGATTTGCACACTCCTTTAATTGATTGGCACACTCTAATTTAGAGTGTCTTGTCATTTATACCCTCACATCATTTTACTAATTTTCACACCTGTAAGGGTATAAATGTCTAGACACACTAAATTTGAGTGTGCCAATCAATTTGAAAAGTGTGCAAATCAATCCCCATATGAAAATTTTAATCTTAAGTGCTTTCATTAGTAAGGTTCCGTTTGTAATCGTATAATTGGTGTCTTTTAGTTGCTTTTGATAGATTGTGTTTCTACTTCTAGAAGTACAAAATTTTATTTCAAAAGATAAAGTTTTAGCTTTAAACCTTTGAAAGAAATAAGTTGACCTGTTCGTGTGACAAATATTTAAACTTTAAGTTTGAAAAAACGAATTTATACAACAAAAGTTTACCATTTGTTTAAGAAAATAAGCTAAACAAGCTGAAACCTTTATTAATATAACTAACTTTTTACTACCTTAACAATTTATGTTATAAATTGATGTTGTTCTGTGTCTCTCTACATCTTTAAAGATGTAACTAGCTTGCACTAGTAACCAATGCCCTAAGAGCATTGGATAAGATTTGTTTTTTTGTCTTTTATGTGGGGCCCGCCACTTTTTAACAAAAAATATATTCTTGGTTGTCCTTTTTTTTTTGTCCTTACTCCTTAGTGTTTTTTTATGTAAGTCATTACCCTCTTATCCATTGCCCTTACGGCATTGGTTAGACATTCTCTATTTTCAATAAGATTTTTTTTTATTAAAAGTGACAACCATACCTCACAATCTCACATCTCATAGTTCACAAACATACCCTACTAACTAAAGTGACATTTTCCTTTTATCGGGACTCTAGGGTAACAAAATGTTAGAAGCTATTTTAACATGAATACAAACTTGGTAACTAACCACATGATGGTTTTTAGGTAATTGACTTATAGTACATAAAGAATAATGCTTTTTACCCCAATGAAGAGACAACATGGTCCACAAAAAGTTTCAGGACCTTTGCCTGCAAGAATCTAAGAAGAAACCCATTATACGCTATTATAAAACAAAAGCTAAAGTATATCAAAGTGACTTGAAAAATAAACTTTCTTTTTGAGCCAAAGTAGCTTTATACACATGTATATCTACAAAGCACGAAATTAGCCCAATAGACATGAATTCATCATTCATGTATACTTTCTTTGTTGAAAATCAATTGGGCATGATGAAGTACTGTCAATGGAGAAAAGAAAAAGAAAAATTCGTCTAATGAAACTTTACGTTTAAAGAAAATTTAAATATACACGGCTCGATTCACATAAATATCTAGTTTAGTCAAAATTCCAATCTACACGGCTCGATTAACATAAATATCTAGAGGTAAACTAGTTTTGTAGGTAACTAAGATTCATTTTAAGCTGTAAAACACATTGAAAGTAATGCCTTGCACAATTTCTACAAATAAAATGGTTAGTGGTAACCTTTAATTTGATGAAATAGAAATAGACCATCCAATCCTTTTCATTTCTTTAGATGTTTATCCATAAGCATATAACTTTACTTAGATTCATATTCTCAGGCTAAAAACAATCACAATTATACTACTTTACAATTTACATTGTTTAAAATAAAGTAAAGCTTTATACCCTGCCCTTTATCTTGAAGCATATTATCAACACTCTATATGGCGCCTCAATCTTTTAGCTTCACTTTGTGGCAAATCACTTGAATGAATGCTTCAACTTAGCTCACTTTTGGAACAAGCAGAAAAAACTTGAACAATAATTTAGTCGCACACATTCGCGTGACTATGTCGAGACTTGAACTTGTAACTTTCTGATAAGCGACCAAATTGACACCGCGGCAGTAGACCATTTGAAATCGAACTACTAGTAAAACAATTGCAAAGCGAGATAACTTGGTTCCGGAAATGGAATAACTGACCAACATTAACCTAGCTAAGATAATAGCTTGATCAAATTCCACAAATAACTTACTAACCAAAATCATTAAATCAAATTTATTTACATTTATAAATTATAATAGTTGCACTTATACATACATTGGATCACAAACACTACAATCTAGCAATACCATTTTGCTCATCCAAAATCCAGTTCCCACTTCTCCTCCTAGACCTCAATCTCCCAAAAATCGAACCCGACAAACTCCTACTTCTATTCATCGAACCACCACCACTCGAATCCAACCCCCCAGTTGAACTTGAATTCAAATTACTCGAATTAGAATCAGAAGGCAATCTCAATCTCCCAAAAACCGAAAACACATTGCGAAAAACTCTCGCAAATCCACTTTGCCTCCTACTCTCCCTAAACCTCCTACTCTCCCACATTATCCTCCTAGGCGTACCCGAACCCTCCCCAAACCCTCCCTCACCTTCCGTATACACAACCGGAAGATCGCGCTCCCCGCTCCCAGTCCTCCTCCCCCCACTAAACCTCCCAACAGCAAATCCACCACCAGGTAACCTCCATATAGTCAATCCAACCGCTTGTTCTCCAGAGCGTTCCGAATTACTCGAATTTTCATCTAATTCAGTTAAGTTTATTGATTCATGAGCTAAATTCGTTGAGTTCGAGTTTAACGCTTCAGTAGGAAGCTCAAACCTACACACAGGGCAAGTGTTCCTTAAGCTAAGCCATTTCACAAGACAATCAGAATGGTAAATATGTTTACACGGCATCTCACGCGCTATTTTACCTAACTCTAACGGTTCGATACATATCGAACACGCTAAATCCGTGCTGACGTGGAAACTATTTACCGATATTTTCGGTAACGATTCCACGTCAGCTTTATTAGCAGGTAAATGTTCTGATCTATTTAATCCATTAATATCTATTTGCGACAGCTGTTCCAACAACCGATCAAAACCTGACTCCATCAGAAACTCAGACATCATCTCCGGCAACGGTTGCAGACCGTTACCAGCTCCGTCGTCGTAAAAAAGCTCGAAACCTCGATCCGGCGGCGCGTGAGAGTCGTTACCGGTAACGGCGCGTAGCACGATTACCGGATTGAACGGAGTCCAGTCGTGGTGATGGTGGTGGTTGCGTCTCCGGCGACGGCGGAGTCTCAGATCTGAGGGATGAGACGGTGGCGCGTGAGAGTCAACCGCTTCGATGAACCCGGTGTCGCAGTGAGGACAGATTAGTGTGTTGGTGATTGTGATGAAACGTGTACATCTGTAGCACCAATACGACGCCGTTGCCATGGTTGTTGTTGAGTTATTAGATCTGTTGTTGAATGGAATATTCCGGTTATTTTAGTAGATATGCACACACTACTAGGATAAGTGTGTGTGTGTGTGTGAGAAAGTGGGGTTTGAGGGTTTGATGAAAATGAGATGAAAATTTTGGATTTTATATATAAGAAAAAAGAGTAACGGCGTTTTGTATGCACGGTAGGTACCCTTTTTAAGGCGGTAAATATCGTTGGTAAATTTTAATTCAAGCGGGGATACCATCTATAATATTTTTGGAATACCATGTACAACATTTTGTATAGTATTTTTGAATACCATGTATAACATTTTTGGAATACCATGTACAACATTTTTGTATAATATTTTTGGATACAATGTATAATATTTTGTGAGAGACCGGTCATGTTCACTCGCAAACAGTAACAGTAAGGCTCACAGACAGGGGCGCAGCTACATAGGGGCGGGAGGGGGCGCCCGACCCCCCGAAATTTTTTTTGCGATGTAGGGGGCATATATTTCGTGTAGAAAAATTTCGGTATGTTCGGTTTCGACCCCCCATTTTAATTGTGAAATTTCTTTTATACATTAAGCAATAAAAAAATTTAGATCCCAACCCCTCACTGAAAATTTTCTAGCTTCGCCACTGCTCACAGAAGGATTTGGTTTTTCTTTAGAATAAAAGGCTCATTGTTTTGTTTGTTAGATAACATGACTGGTTTTTTTTTTTTAATTTGAGATAATCTCAATCTAATATTTTTCTTATCTTTTAAAGAAATAATGATCGTGGCTATTGATATTACATGTGTTGTATCAAATCTCTCGTGATTGTTTTGTGTGTTTGTTTGTACTTAACAAGCTTGTTGTATTAGACATATTTAACAAGTAGAGTCTATTTCGGATATATTTCATTAACAAGGTAACATGCGTACTTGTATTAGGTTACTCACATACGGAACCTACAAACTTTTTCGCTTTTCACCCTTTACCTATAATGGTAACTGTTGTTTATGTGTCGTATTTGGGTTGATGGGTATCCTGATAGCAATTAGAAGTCACGAGTATAAACGCTTTCAGATCGATTAAATTGGAGTGGATACCAATTAACGACCGGATAAAATCTAATTGATTCAAGTTTGTATCTGTTGTTATGTTTGCAGTCACACATATGTCTATGTGTTTTCGTATCTCACAAAATGAGATGTTATATCATTGTTTATAGGTTTCAAAACCGTCATTAAAACGGTTTTAGGAACGTTTAATAAGAAGCAAAATAACTGTAAAACAGTTATATGAAAACTGCCCATAACCTAGCAGCAGAGTTCTCAAAGCTAGCAGCAGAGTTACAATGCTAGCAGCAGAGTTACAATGCTAGCAACAGAGTTCTCAAAGCTAGCAGCAGAGTTACCAAAGCTAGCAGCAGAGTTACAATGCTAGCAGCAGAATTAGCAGTAGAGTTACAATGTTAGTCCAGTTAATATACATATAAGTGTCGACCCTTATTTGCATATTAAACTCAATCTATTTTACACTAAAATACCAACAGTAACCTTTCGATCACCTTTTATTAAAATATCAACTCTATATAAATATATCCAACTAAATATCACACACACAATCACAAACTAAATAAAAAACATTAAAACACAAAAGGGCCCACTCTTTTTTCAAATGTAACAAAAGGTGAGTGGCTCACATTTCCTTTCGGTTTTTTCCTACCCTCGTGCGTGAGAGGTGTTTGTAGGAGTGGAGTCGTGCGTGAGTTGGAGCCTCACTTGGTGAGCACTCACACCCACTCCGGTCAGTCTAAGGTGATTGATTAATACCGTTGTTTATACTTGCAAAACCGAAAAATGCATATCAAATTCGTATGTCTTGTGAGGCAACTGCTAATAACATTATTGTCGGATGCAAATAATCACTTCTATTACGTGCATCATTATCGTTATTTGAATACAAAAATTAACTTATTTTATCACGAAGCTTTGCAACGTGTGAGATTTTCCGATAGCTTACTCAGAAAGCAATCGTCGAACAATGAGGAATGCTTGTCGAACAACAATCGTTCTATGCGAACGCGTGGAGAACAATTTCCTTCCAGAAACTTTGGTCTTCTACATATATACCTTATTGCACGCAAGCTTACACGCAACATGCATCGTTCGAAGTGATTGTACAAAAACATATTATTAAAACTAGTTGTAATTATTAATGTTTATTTGATTTATTTAATTGTTGATCATGAGAATTTATAGATTGTTGTTTAGAGCGAGTAAATTGCGTAAATTGCTCGTGAACTACTTGAACTCGACTAATTAAAAGCCTTATTCGAGCTTAAGCTAAATGAACTCAAGCCGAGCGCAAGTTTTGGTCGTTTATTATATGTCATTATAACATATCATACATTTATTGATATAGTTGTTGAATAATGTAAACCCCGTAAGTTATAATGTTTATTGAGAAATAATATATAGAGGTTACGTAATAGAAACCCTAATGGATCCAAACCCACAGACGGGCTCTGGCCTTATAATCTATTGTCTAATACTCCCCGAGCGGCAAAATCGCAAAAGCTCGAATTGGAGTGTAAACTAAAAAAGAATTTTTAACGCAATAAAAACATAATTTTTGTTGAAGAAATCCACAGCAAGCGGAAGCAATTCTTCAAGCAGCAACAAAAGAAGCAAAAGCAAATAACATATTTGTTGATGAAGACATCCGATAGCAGCAAGCGGAGACAAATCTTCATCTGCAGCAGCAACAAAAGCAAAGAAACAAAAGTAAAAGCAAAACATAGACATGGATAAATGGTGGCGGCTAGGGTTTGACGGGGTGACATAAAGGAGGCGGCTCAACTTAGCTACCTAGATCTGAGGATCAGACCCGCTCTGATACCACTTGTAACATCCCGCCTACTCAGACTACAATATTGTCCGCTTTGCCCGCAGGCTCACGGCTTTGCTTTGTGGCCTCATGTGAGACTTCCCGGCAGTTCACCCATACCAGTGCTACTCACACATTAGCACGCTTAACTGTCAGTTCCTAAAAATCCCACTCGCAGTAGACCACAAAACGCGTTGTGTCTAGTAAGGCGTATGTTATCCTTATATACCCAGCATCACTCCAAGCCACAGCCGATGTGGGATTTGCCTAGGGTGTAACAATCACAACCCCCCCCCCCCTTAGGGACTCATCGTCCTCGATGAGGTTTGCCCCAACCATCCCGAATGGCTCTGGAGTGGTTCTGATACCACTTGTAAAATCACGTGAGTTAAAATTTAACACTTATAATATGAAAAATATAATGTAGAAACAAGTCGTGCTCTTCTTTTATATAGAAGACTTATTAACTCAAACTTGCTTAAATAATCCAGGCTTGAGACTTGTTGAGCATAAGCTCGACTAGTTTCCTTTACACTCTTAGTTAAAATTATCCGTAATAACGAATTTATAATTATTTGAATTATACATGACAATGACACATATACATACTACATATAAATAGAAAATGCATTTGTTTAAATTTAAAAATTAAAAATAAATAAATAATGTTGTTAGAATAAAATACTTATAAATCCACAAAAGGTTTAGATTGGCGGGAACATTCTGACCCCGGGTGCTTTTTGGCACCAGCCATTGTCCACCTCACAAGGAATAGCTCCGGCAACTCTCCTGGCCTAGTAGGGCACCAACTGGAGTGAGCCGAGACTCTCGGACTCCTGAGCTCTTATCCACAAAGTCTCTCCAGTGAACCCATAGGTTTTACGAAAGTGAGTTCCTATCTAGGAGCAAATTGCTAGGGATGGGATTCGAACCCGAGTTAATTAACTCAAGAATGAAAGCACCACCCACTGGAACAATGCCCCAGTGGTAAAATACTTACAAATGAAAGGCAACACAATTTATTCAATATCTAATACTTGATTACAATTTAAAGCACTAACTTTTTTAACTCTCATTTACTCAACACCTATATATACTTAAAAAGTTGCACCCACAAACTAACTATACTAGACACTGTCGCCACTGTGTGAGCATAATCATCTATTCAATTTATGGCTAATGACAGAAAATTTAAGTTCTGGGAAAATAGCAATTTAGAAAAGAAAAAAAAAAATGATGTAAATTAGATGCTAGAAGACTTTGAAAAGGCGGTTGTGTATCAAATTTTACTCGACATATAACTTGTACATTTGATTTACTAAAACGATTATACTCGTTATTTTATTCTATGATATGCTATACTGCTAGTACAAGATTAGAGCAACGTTTGGTTGCCGGTCATAGAAAATGCGTGTTTGACTTAATGATGGCAACCCCGTAACCTCAGGAGGATTCGTTTAGGTTGGTCCTAGTCATAAATGAATGAGAGCGATGCTAGAGGAGCTACTTTTTATTATTTTTTATTGTCTAAAAGCGTGTTACTAGTACTCCGTATTAAATAGTTCAAACATTTATACTTCCCAAAGATAAATACGAATTTCATCCATGAATTATTCAAGCAAACACTGTTTTGAAAATCCATATAATTAAACGGAAAAAAATTGTGTAATTCGGGTTCTGAAAATTGATAGGAATTCAAATTCAGTTTTCAATTTGATTTAACCAAATTTGAATTCGATTTGGTTCGAATTTCAGTTTTTACCCAAAAAAGAATTTTAACCGAATAAATCGAACAAACCGATAACCACAGAGATGGAGCTAAGATTATAAGTTAAGAAGGGCCGAGCCGGGATTGTAAGATAGTAGTAACAATATGACAAAAATGCTTCAAACTGTAAAACATGATGACGAAAACTTAAAAAACAGTTGCACTCATAAATTAGACTTTAGATAATATAGTCGCCACTTTTGACATGTTCTTAATATTATTAAAAAAAATTAGATATATCACATTGTTGTCATTATTTGGTGTAAAAACTTGAATACAAAAATTACCTACAGACAACGGCACATCAGTTGAGTCTTACCCTTTTCCCATAAAAAAAATTAAAAGTTTAAGTAAGTCTTTAAAAGTGCACATTGTGTATTTCTTTTAAATATGTACTCATTTAAAGTCGCCAGTTTCAAATAATATATATAACAAAATCTTGCCCCTTCATCATATCATTACAATGGATCATATCTTATTACAAGGATATGTTCAACAACCATACAATGTTTGATGTTTTTATCAAAAGTTGACAACAGAATTCAAAGGAAACATGAACTACGTCCATCATTTTCTCCATAGGTTCCACACCGATGCTTGTGTTCACCCAGTTCTGTTGGTAATTGCAACAACAAAAAAGTACTTTTATTTCACCAGTTCGAAATTAGGAGTTGGCTGCTCACAAGTGAAACAAGATCTCCTTTGAGTTTTGACGTTTATTTAAAGGTGATTTTGAAAAGACGTGAACGGTTTAAAATGTTAACGATGGTGCTAAGGATGCTAACTTATTTTTTAATTTTTAATTAATTCAATTTGCAAATGTAGTGCGAAACGCACGCACGTATGTGTTGTGGATGTATTTAATTTATGTGCATTGAGAACTCGGCCTGTCTTTTTAATTATTACCAATTGTTAATATATATTTTTTTTGGCCAAGTTAATTTCTAAGGTGTTATGACGGTGACTAACTGCATATATATCCTTAGTACAAGTTTTTAATAAATGGGTGCAATGATTTTTATGCATGATTTAAATATATGCAATTTTGCATCTTTGGAATGATAGGTTCATACCAAATTGCTTTTTATATAATTGTACCATCTCTTCCACGTTGCTTTTCATATAACTCCGTTCCATGTTGTTTTTCATATAACTGTACCATCTCACCTCCATGCTCATCCATTTCCTTATCAAATAAAATGGCTTCAAACTTTTTTTTCATCCTTTTCATGCTCTCTATCTCCACCGTTCCCACCCAACATCCATAAATTGTACATGTGTGACACGAGGCATAGACTCATTGACATTTATATGAGTCGAATTAACAAACTAAAGAACAAGATGGAATTTCTGCTTCAAGACTATCGATAAGGTCTGGTAAAAATCGATAAAAAGAGTAAACAACTCCAAATTGCTAAAGATGAATGTAAGAATGTTTTGTATAATTCTAAAAGGAANTTGCTTTGTCTTAAAGTGAATAGTTTAACTTATCATTGACAAGCACTGGCATACTAATTATTTTGCTATTAAACGTATTCTGTCTGAGACCCTAGAGGATTAATATTTTTGAATCTCTAGTTTTCATGAGATCTCAAGAATACTTCTTACGTGTTCTTAATTCGTTCTTGATCTAATCCGTTACAACCAGAAAATGTAAACGAGGTAATTAGTTATGTTAATTAATGTGCGCTATATTTGATCTATTATTCCGCTGAGTACTCGTGTGTTATATTACATGTTAATATGTTTAGATTCCAACACTTTACAACATCGACTATCATTTCTAATTATATAAGAGGTTGTTTTGTTTCTTACTGTGCCACATTGCTTTTGACCATATCTTTCATTTGTAGGTTTATCTAACTCAAATATTTTACAAATACGTCTGAAAGTTACGTGACAACTAAACTATTTTTCATTATAATTATTGAGACTTATAATATATTTATAAATTTATTATTTTGTTTATCCCAAATATAAGTGTTAATACAAGTGGTCCAGGACAAGATAATTCTCAATTGAGATGCTAACAATGGTTCACATGGCAACAAGTTGGTGAAAGAAATAGGGCGAGAAACCATCGATGTTCATGTTGGTTGTTAGGAAATTAAACAATGAATTATGCCACCTTGTCAAGTCACTATTCGGGGCTGTGTTATCAGCATTTCGCAAGTGGGATGAATCAGATTTTACTTGGTAGACCACAAGATTTTGATTTATATGACTATGACTTGGGGGTGTACTGGTGTATCCAAAAAAAATAAATAAATAAATAAATAAATGAACGTGTACAAATCACTTCCATTTGTAAAAAAAACATACTGAGCAAAATTCAGTTCACACCTGAGGCTTTCATTTATGTTTCTTTGAAATTTACGTTTTTGGATCTTTTAGGTACCCAGTCAAAGTTGTCAACTTAGACCAGAGGATTGAAACAGTAGAAGAGCTTGACCCTCGTCAAATCCTGTGTTGTGTACAAGATTACAACAGCAATCAATGTGCTTTAAACCTTTTAATGCGTTCCCCACGGCGTAATCAGTTCATTATTTTGACCATCTTTGATCATGTGGTTACCCTTTCAAGTCATCCATATGGATGTCAAGTAGATAAAAAAGTCTATATAAATGGGAATCAATTCAATCTATGTTTTCCATTTATGCACCTTAATTTTTATAGATTATGAGTAGTTTCAAGATTAAAAATTCCAGCTGGATCTTTTGTAGTTTTGTTTACTTTAGAAAGGCACCCGAGTATTGTAGAGATCCAAAAACAGAAAGTATGCTGGTATACAGAATTCTCGATTGTGGTGTGGAGTTGATCTTGCATTGGATACACAAGTTCAAATCTTTTGGTTACTCCCATAAAAGAATTGCAAGTCAGCATTCATTGATAAAAGATTTGACCCAATACGGATGTTTTAAATTGCTTCCTTGTCAAGACTTTGACCCATGGGAGACCGATAATAGCTTAGATTAAGTACCCTTTACGTTTGACTTATCTTTGTCATTCATGAACATCGAGTCAAAATTAACGAAACATGTATATTACTATTGACTAAATAACTTACAAAAACAAGCTCAGATCACCAAAAGTTCACACGATGATTCTGATTTTTGAAACAAAGTACGTCACAGCAAGGGTTTTCAGAACCACCATTGGATGTAAAAAAGTAAACACCCATGTTTACTCATAATTTTAGTGTAGTGATGCCAAATTTGAAATAAAAAGTAGTTTATTTGATTTAAACCAAAAACTCATCCAACGCTCTCTGCATAGACCATTAATCAAAAGGGATATATTATAGAAGCTAGGGGTGCAATGAATGAAGGGAGATCACATAGAATCGCCTTATTATTGGGTTTACAGCCGACGACCCAAACTCCCATCATTGCAAAGATTTGATATCAAGATACCTAGCAGATAAAACAGTCAATACTAATAGAGCTCCATGGTACCTTTTGCATATTGTAAAACCATGTTACAATAGTTGTGCTGCAGAGTATCCCAACTCATCTGCTAGCAGATTTCTCCTGCTCCACCACAACTATAGAAGTTTAGAGATTACTTATTTCTCACCAGATACATGATAATGACACATACTTCACCCCCAATATCTAGCACGTGTTTGATGCCTTTGATCCTTTCCTTGCACCTGATAAATATGCCTTTACCAAGAAAAGATATTAAAAGAACACCACGGATAGATTAAGCTCGAAACTTCTACGTCTATTATGCGATCATGCAGAATCTACTGGAGCAATTAATGTACACAGAAGGCAACCAACTCGATAGAAATTGTATAGCGGAAAAAGAAACTGAATACTTTTTATTTACCAAAAGACAAAAAACGAAGAGCAAACCCTCTACTCCACATTATGAATTAAAGTAATTATATGAAAAAACTCTTGTAATAATTGCCCATCTACGTTCCCACCTCAAAATTTTATGAGTGCGCTTTATTTTGCTTCCACCCTATATGCATATTCAGTTACTCATTTGATAATCATTTATGTTTCAATTTGCAGCTAGATATCTAAAACCACTGAAGTTCAACTTTTGTCTACCACTGGCCCTTCGGAGTTACTTTGTAAGAAGCTGCAGTGTCAGGTAACCATATATCATTACAGGGCGGCTCAATACCACCTTATGTTCGACGATACCTATCAGAATAAAATCAAAAATCAGTGGTTATGAATAGATACATCATATAATCTCTTCAAAACAAATTTGGCAAGGTCAAGTTATTAACTACAGTACCATATTGGTTAAATATACATGCACCTTATTGAATGGAATGCCTACGAGGAATATATAGCTAAAAATCCAAAAACATCGACCCAGAATTGCAATTCAGGCAGAAAGGTAAAGTGGCAATCTATAGTCTTACCCAAATTGCAATTCATGCAGAAAGGTAAAGTGGCAATCTATAGTCTTACCCAAAATTATCTTATCTTAAGAGTTCCATATATTAACATAACTTTATTAATCCAAGATAATCATACAGAAGGGTGTCATTAATTATTAGGCGCGCAATGGACTTTCTGATATCAGGACGCAAAATAAGCAATTTCTATATCTGAAAATACTGTCACTTGAGGCAGAGCTCAGTATCATGCCAATGGATGAGCAAAAAGACGTTGAGCTCATCAAATTAGCTGTAAACCATGAGCCTTGCACCCCTAAGGTAGATCCACTAACATGTTGCTTTTTTTCTGAGACTAACTTATAGGGGAAAAAAACATGAAATAGTTAACTAGATGGCTGCAGCTTTGAAGAAGTCAAGAACATATCTAAGGGAATCAATAACTATTGGATAGATACGCATCCATCCTTATCATTCTTGAGTACTTGGCACAGAGGCTTTGGGCGAATCTTAAAAAATTTACACAATCACTTATTCAAAGATAAACCATTGAAAGTGATTCGTGGACCATGCAACTAAGAAACCCCATTAAAGTCCACTAAGAAAATCAAAGTGATTGGAAACAGTAACATCATTCACGTGAAAATCTTGAGAGAAATCAAGCCTATGGTCTAGCCATCTTATAACATTATCTGAACTATAATTGACCTCTTCAAAAGTTCATAAAATCATTCACAAGAAAATATGCTATATGGTCATAAAACAACATAGAATCCATCAAAACGAGTGCTTTAGTCACTACATATAAAGTATTAAAGGCAACTAAATTTAACATTATAATTGATCGTCTACTTTCCAACCACTACAAGCCACAATAAACAACTCGATACACTCATTAACTTTAACTCAAAAAACTACTTTACCAAACTCTATTACTTTGTAGCACTAAACAAAAGTACACAAAAGCAAACAAGCAGTTCACCTCTCTTTTTGTTTGGATAATTATCCAATTAAATGTATATACGCTCTACTTATCATTAGGAGTCATACGATGCTGATACGGCGCAACTGACCCAAATTTATTCCCACCCCAATCCCTTTGTTGCATCATCATATTATACGGATGGGACTCATACCCATGATGATAGCCACCGGGAGGCCCCACCATTTGCGGTGGATAAGGCATAGGCACCATTTGTGGCGGATACGGCATAGGAATCATCCCACTCCCATTCCCGTTCCCATTACCATTCCCATTCCCAATTCCACTCCCCTCATGTAAACTCTGCGGAACAGGAGTGCTCGCAAACAACTGATCAGAACTCGACGGGCCTTCATTAGACAACCCAGACATCCGTTTCAAATACAATCTATATTTCTGCAAATGGCTAGCAACGTTCTCCCGAGTCAAACCTTCAACATTCATCAACTGCATAATCGTCTTAGGTACCGCATTCTTAACACCTAAATGCGCCACAACGTCAACAAACCTCTTATGCAGTTGAGGCGTCCACACTAATCTCGGCCTTTTCGACGTAGTAGTCCTCGCACTAACCGAATCCCCTTCCTCCTCACCACATCCACCACTCCCAACTCTCCTTAGTTTCCTCGAATCCGAAACATCTCCATTCACATCCCCAACAACATCTCCAATTTCATCATCATCAATAACAATATTATTAATATTATTCTTATTAACATTATTATCACCAAAAACCTTAAATTTATTATTCAAACTATCAAAATTATTAGATTTCTGACCGGATAAAATCAAAACAGTCTCGTTCGAAGCGCGGTTCACATCGAGAAGACTCCGGTGAGGCTCAGGAGTGATACTAAAAGCCGATGCAAGCTCGGGTGGAACTAAAGACTGAGATAACGGCGGTAAGTCGTCGGGGTTGGGTAGACCTGATTCCCAATCGGAGACACGGGGTTCGTAATCGGTGGTGAGTCTAACTTCTTCACCCATGAGATTGTTGATTTTGAAATTATGAAAACCCTAATATGTTTGGTTATGAAATTTTTGGGGTGGGGGTGGGGATATTGAGATGAGATATTTTAGGGGGAAATAAAAGAGGGGTTGAAAAGTGTGAGTTGTTTATGAATAAAAAGTGGCAAAAGTGCAGGATCTGATTCTTACAAATGTGACACCGTGGAAGTTTTACCAACACACGCGGACGTTTTGTTCTCGATTCTTTTGATCTTTCCGAAATATCTATCTCTTCAACAACTATTGTAACATTTTAATTTATCATGGGTGTGGTTAGAAGTACCCCTTCAAGAAAGCCATTTGTACCCTTTTTTGTCTTTTCACTTTTTGTTATTCTTTTGTTAATTTTATAATTTTGTTTATACACAGAACAAAAAATATAAAATTAAATAAGTAAAAAGTATTAAGCTGACAGAAAATATGAAACAGAAACTGATAAAAACTGTATTATACAGTAAATAAAATGGACCAAAAGGGATAGAGGACAAAAGAAAGTGAGCCAAGAGAAGTACCAATAACATATCCATTTTCATATAAAGCCGGTTGTCAAGGAGGTGATATCTTCACCTATGGGTCCCACATCACGCGACAACTCCCTTGCCCTCCTTTGCCATTCACGCGCGATGCACAATTACCAAAACAAGAATCGGTGAAACCTTCACCAAATGAAAAAGCAGAAAAACGGGCCCACCCCATTATATAACCATTGCAATATAAATGTTTGGGACTAAACAAAAATAAAATAAAATAAAATACCGCCCCACTATTTCTTTTATAAATACCCACAAACCTCAATTTTTTAACACAATCTCAAATCAACACTCTCATTATTTACTTATCCTTTTTATAAAAATGTCACAAGAAAACACTTCCAGAAACAACAATCATACCCAACGAAGAAATAATCAAAGCAATCCCCGACACCCGAAGGAATCTTCAATCTAGGAAATACTCCCCCGCCAAACCCACAACTCAACTTACGACCACAATCATTATATTATAACCAACCCTAACAAAACCTACCATACCGTGATTGATACCCACAACAACAATCGTTTAACCAATTCTCATCGCAAGACCAACAAAACGCTTTTACCCAATTCTCGGTTCAACATAACTCGTACCCGTTTGATATGTCACAAACCCAATTTGGTGGTTCATCATCACAACCTCATACCCAACAACCCATGTCTCCCGTTTCTGCATTCCGAAATGAGGATTTGTACTCACCTCAATTTGATGAGGGTTATTATCAAAACACTCAACGTGATGAATCTCCCGTTTCTCCCACAGCCCCGTCACCACCACAGCCGGTTCTAGCGAAGACAAGAAGGCGCCAAAAGAGGCCACAGCCGACTCAAACCGATGAGCCACTAAGGAACATTCCATGGACCCAAGAAGAAGAAATTGCGTTGTGTAAAGGTTGGGTTGCAGTATCCGAAAATCCTACCAACGGTAACGCGAGGAAGTCGGGAGGATTTTGGACTGACGTACTAATGAGTCTCGTATTATACATGTTTACACCCCCAATATTATATGAATTATAGGATAAATAACCTTATTATTAGGACTTTTGATACTTAATACAAGAATATATTTGCAGGACAAAGGTCTGGTGATAGTAACGAGAAACACACGAGATGGATGACTTTGTGAACATAAAAGGAAAAAGACATAGTTTGGACTAAAGCACGCCGCTTATAAGAAGGAAGAGCGCCGCTTACGGGCATCTTTGGTCAACTATATATCTACGAGTCAAACATGAAGTGCGCCGGTTATATACTACATAAGCGCCGGTTACGCAAAATAAAGCTCACCAGTTTTACACCAAATGCGCGGCATACTTCACATCGCAGTTATGCTTTCTACATTAATGAACTAACTTAAATGGCAAGACCGATCATTTGCTTGTCATAACTTTACAGGGACGAGTTAGGGTTGCACTTACACTATAAATAGGAGCCTAATTCGGAGTTTTAGAGACACCATAACAAACAATCTTACTTTGATCACTAGAAGTAGTTTAGTAGTGGTTTGCACCGAACCACTAGCTAAGAAGTCAGAACCATACTTGGAGAAACACTTTGGAGCACGAATACTTTCGGTATAAACTCAATATTATGTTAGAAATACTTGTCTACACGTTTTACTTTATGTTAAGTGTTGAGTAGTAACCTTATGTTTATTTGAGGCACTTTTGCCATGATTGTTATGAGAATTGTATCATGAATATTGAATCTATGATATTTGCATTTGATATGTCATTGTTTAGTCCCTTATCATTTGTCTTGATTGATCATTGTGATTGCTTAAAGGTCGAAATATTCAATCATGTTGGTTATATTATGAATTGTCTGTCTATAACAAATCATTGCTATGCTTGTGAGAATTGCTTAGTAAAACAAATGATAACCTTGACTATAACACGTTTAATGGCTAGTCTCATGTCTAACGGCTTGACTAGAGGAAATGCATGTTTCATACTTCATACTTGGACCACACTTTATGCATTCTGTGTATCTAGAATCAAAGGCCGAAAGGAGATTCTTTTACATATGATAGATATATTAGTTAACGTGATTAACCATCATGTTCTACTCTTATGCTTTGTCCATGTAACTTCTGTGATGCTACTTATTATAATTCTCATGTGCTTTGCCTTGAATAAACATACTTTTAATATTAATTGGGAAACATTTCAAAAATCTTAAATCCAACAAAAAACGATTTTTTAGTGATAAGTGACAATCATTGGAATCTAATTTTGTTACCTTTAACTAGCAATAAGAAACAACATCCTCTCTTAGGACGACCTGGTCTTACCTCAAACCTTTGCTATAAACGGGGGTTATACTTTTACCCATATGTTTTGTGTGTTAAGGAAATAGTGAAACTAGTCTAATAAATTTAAAGCTTTCGAAACACATCAAAGTTTTTTGGCGCCGCTGCCGGGGAGGTTAGATTGAATCATATTGTTAGTTTTGCAAAAGAAAATTTACTTAAATACCAAGAATTCTTACTAGAATTTTAGAAAATTTCGTTTATGAGATAAAAAGAGCGCCGGTTTTACAGACAAAAACCGCAAAACTTATTACACAGTAAAAGAATAGTTGGATTTGATTTCACAAAACCCCAAAAACAATCTTGTATAATGCTTTTTTCCAGATTTTGAGAGCATAGGACTTTTGTTTCTCTTGTTTTTACTATCTGAATTATGGCATGAGTATATAATGCACATTAAAATAAAAAATACAAAAATATTTTGCTTTTACTTTTTAATTGTTTGCTTGCAAATGCTATATTGGATTGCTATTATGAATGAGATGATAATTGCAATATGTTTTCAACTGCTATTTGAATTGATATATGATTATATCTCTTATGAAAGACTGTTAAAACCCAGAAACACGCCGGTGTTTTACCTAAACCCGCCGTACTTCTGGAAAATTTCAAATAAAACGGCTAAAATATCACGTAACCGCCGTACGTTTATGAAAAATCGTCGAACTTTTCTGCACAAATCTTTGCAGAAAGCTTGTTTCTTTTCTATGATGATTAAACAGATGCATATCATGACATATATGATTTATATGAAGTTATTGGAATATGATTATGAGCTTATGACTTATTTGACTAACCTACTAATGTTTTGTTTGATGTTGTGCTGTAATACCTTAGAAATGGACAAAAAATCAAACTTAGGACCAGTGAGTGATGAGAAAGTGGAAAGCAAGGACACTTGGCAAGGAGCAGTTACTTTTGAAATTGTAGAAGATACAGGAAAAGATGAACAAAGGGTTCATATCTTTAATAGGATGGAAACTGAAGGATGTTACATGAAGTTCATTACTCCCTGCTATGTTGAGAACAATTATGCTAATGATGCTGTGGCAGATTTGGATTATAGCAGGAGTTTAATATCAAAGGAATTGATGAAGAAACTAGGGGTGAGCATTGAGGAAAAAGAAGATGGTAGGAAAGAGGTTACTAAGAGGTTGCTGGTGCAAATGAATAGGGACATTTTCTTTGTTGAATTTGATGTTAACCCCAGTGATAGTGAATGGGAGCATAGTGTGATTTTAGGAAGAAATTTTATGGAGCAGACAAATGGAGTTATAGATTTTTCCAAAGGATTGTTAACTATTAAACCACATACTAATGTACTTGGAAGGAGTTTCTGGAGAATGAATCCTTATGCCCCTGAGATGAATGAGAAAACTAAGGTATTCTTACTTCATAGGATTGGAAATGGAAATGAAGATGGAGAAAAATATGTAACACCATGTTATATTGAGGGGTTGTTTGCCTCAGATGGAATTTTAGACCTTGACCAAGATAAAAACTTTATATGAATTATAGGATAAATAACCTTATTATTAGGACTTTTGATACTTAATACAAGAATATATTTGCAGGACAAAGGTCTGGTGAAAGTAACGAGAAACACACGAGATGGATGACTTTGTGAACAGAAAAGGAAAAAGACATAGTTTGGACTAAAGCACGCCGCTTATAAGAAGGAAGAGCGCCGCTTACGGGCATCTTTGGTCAACTATATATCTACGAGTCAAACATGAAGTGCGCCGGTTATATACTACATAAGCGCCGGTTACGCAAAATAAAGGTCACCAGTTTTACACCAAATGCGCGGCGTACTTCACATCGCAGTTATGCTTTCTACATTAATGAGCTAACTTAAATGGCAATACCGATCATTTGCTTGTCATAACTTTACAGGGACGAGTTAGGGTTGCACTTACACTATAAATAGGAGCCTAATTCGGAGTTTTAGAGACACCACAACAAACAATCTTACTTTGATCACTAGAATCAGTTTAGTAGTGGTTTGCACCGAACCACTAGCTAAGAAGTCAGAACCATACTTGGAGAAACACTTTGGAGCACGAATACTTTCGGTATAAACTCAATATTATGTTAGAAATACTTGTTTACACGTTTTACTTTATGTTAAGTGTTGAGTAGTAACCTTATGTTTATTTGAGGCACTTTTGCCATGATTGTTATGAGAATTGTATCATGAATATTGAATCTATGATATTTGCATTTGATATGTCATTGTTTAGTCCCTTATCATTTGTCTTGATTGATCATTGTGATTGCTTAAAGGTCGAAAGATTCAATCATGTTGGTTATATTATGAATTGTCTGTCTATAACAAATCATTGCTATGCTTGTGAGAATTGCTTAGTAAAACAAATGATAACCTTGACTATGACACGTTTAATGGCTAGTCTCATGTCTAACGGCTTGACTAGAGGAAATGCATGTTTCATACTTCATACTTGGACCACACTTTATGCATTCTGTGTATCTAGAATTAAAGGCCGAAAGGAGATTCTTTTACATAGGATAGATATATTAGTTAACGTGATTAACCATCATGTTCTTCTCTTATGCTTTGTCCATGTAACTTCTGTGATGCTACTTCTTATAATTCTCATGTGCTTTGCCTTGAATAAATATACTTTTAATATTAATTGGGAAACATTTCAAAAATCTTAAATCCAACAAAAAACGATTTTTTAGTGATAAGTGACAATCATTGGAATCTAATTTTGTTACCTTTAACTAGCAATACGAAACAACATCCTCCCTTGGGACGACCTGGTCTTACCTCAAACCTTTGCTATAAACGGGGATTATACTTTTACCCATATGTTTTGTGTGTTAAGGAAATAATGAAACTAGTCTAATAAATTTAAAGCTTTCGAAACACATCACGTACATGCGTACATAGCGAGCAAAACAAATTCAGATCGACGAGGGTACGATATGGTTCTTGGGAATGGATGACGGTGCGGCCGAATGTGGCTCATTTTTGTGGAGTGTACAATAACCTCATGCGTATGCAGCCTATGAGTGGAGCCGGAGATTAAGATTACTACAATAAAGCAACTCTAAACTATGAAGCTGAATACAAGTTAACACAGAGACATTGTTGGGAGCAGTTAAGGAAATGTGAGAAATGGAATGACACTGAAGTTAAACTTTTTTGTTCAAAGGAAGCAAATGAAAGGTCCAAGAGATACATGTCATCTGGGTCTAGTTCGTTCTGGCTAGAGAGTGGAGGAGAAAGTATAAACCTGAATAATGATGCCGGTGTAGATGACGAGGAAAATGAGGTGCAAGAAATTCCACGACCAATGGGTAGGGACAAAGCGAAAGCTTTGAAGAAAAAAGGTGTGAATAAGTCGGGATCGTCGGCTAATGACGAGGCATTGGCTAAAATGATGATATCGGAGATGGCACAACAAACCGAACGTGACAATGAATTGAAGAGGAAAGAACGGGCTGAATGGATGGCGATAAAAAGGAAGGAAGTGGAAGTGAATGAATATAAAGCAAAGCAAAAAGACTTAATGTTCTATATGCAGCCATATGAACATTTGACTGGGGAGGCACGCAAAGCCATTGACGAGGTTAGAGCTGGGATGAAAGCGAAGTGGGGTTTCAACTTTTAGTTTAAATTTTGAAGTTTATGTAATGTTTTGCTTTCGTATGTTTGCGTCTTTAATAATCGTAGTTTATGTATATGATGCGTGTCGTGTGTCACGTTGTAGTATAGTTATTTTGCCTATTCAAGTTTTAAATTTATATTTAGCCGACTTATCCTAACACACACACTAACGAACAGTGTACCCGATCAATATGTAGATAGTGGTAAGTAGAGTGTCGATCACTAAGAGTGGAACGTAATATCTAGTTAACCTAATCAGTATTTTAATATCCTAAGTTAGTTTTACAACCTAATCTAACGCAAGGGGCGGTTTAGTCTGAGAGACTAGCACAGTTTTAGTAGATTAAACAATAAAAGTAAAACTAATGAGAACGAATCAGAGAATAGCAAACACGTACATGGATAGATAATAGATACAGAAAGAAGGCCTGTCCTATGGTTAAGTAGCTTGTCACTTGTTTTATTGCTAGTTTTATATGATGAGTATCATAATCTTATCTGTCTCGTTGGATCGTAAATATAGGCGAGTAAACTCTTAATGATCACTTATGCCTATCCCACTTAGCTAGGCACTAGTTAAGTAGGCGAGGAGGGGGTATGGTAGTCCAAGCAAAACTCAGCTAGAGACAGAGGTTATCAATGCACATATACAAGTCACCAAAAAACATCATATAAACTTTAATTGATGGGAAAGCAATTTTAAGGGGAGCAGTATGGTGGCCACAAGCCCATCAATCCTGATGAATTAAAGCTTACTATTGCAGATAAAACAAAACTACTTAATGAATTATACACATGCAGGACCTTCTTACTGCTCTAAGATCTTCGTTTAGGGTGTGTCTTGTGTTGCTTCTTCGTCTGAATTCGTCTCCTTAGGGTTATGTTGCACACAAAATTCATAGGTAATGATGGTCTATTTATAATTTCTGTCTGAGGGCACGATGCGGCGCATCAACTAAGTAGATGCGGCGCATTGAGGTAACTTCGCGTGAGGTCCAAGATTATTATATTCTGGAATCTTTGTACACCATCTTCAGATGCGGCGTATCTTGAATCTTTATGCGGCGCATGTCCTTCAGTATCTTGGATTGTATCTGGTGAAGTCTTGATAGTGATACGCCGTATGTTAATAATGTGATGCGGCATATTTGGAGTAGAACAAGTTGGATCTTCTTCGTTGACCAAAGTTTCATATGCGGCGCATGATAAAATCACATGTGGTGCATTCTTCAAAGTTAGGCAATGGTCTTCGAATTCATCTAAGTATGATAGCACGGCGCATTTGTCTAGAATGATGCGGCGTATCTCCTTGATTTCATTAGACTTTCCATCTTGATTAGTTTGCTCCATAATTCGTCCAAAATCGTCAAGTTTCACCTATTGCTTGTTANTTCATATGCGGCGCATGATAAAATCACATGTGGTGCATTCTTCAAAGTTAGGCAATGGTCTTCGAATTCATCTAAGTATGATAGCACGGCGCATTTGTCTAGAATGATGCGGCGTATCTCCTTGATTTCATTAGACTTTCCATCTTGATTAGTTTGCTCCATAATTCGTCCAAAATCGTCAAGTTTCACCTATTGCTTGTTATTTCCTGAGAATCACTAAAGTAAATAATCAAGCACCGATTCTCATACATATCTAAGTAAAACAAGTCAATTAAATAGGATAAATGATGTCAATATAATGTACTTATTTGATGTCATCAGTATTGTTTTAATATTCCCGGTTTATGTTCTATGTTTAATATTTGAAGTTTATGTAACGTTTTAATTTTGTACGTTGTGTTTTTAAATTTGAAGTTTACGTTTGTCTATTTTTACGTTTACATTTTTAATTGTGTAAGTATTAAAAAAAATGGAAGTTAAGGTGAAGATGGGTATCCCTTGCCCAAAATGGTGAAGAGTGGTGAAGGGAAGTGAGATGAGAGAGGAAGCTGACGTGGCGCTGATGTGTATGGTGAAAAAAATTCTAACCTTGCCTACTAGCCTAAGGAAAAGTTAATATCTAACAAATTTGAGTAATTTATTTCAAAATTAGATATTTTAAAAATCGTAAATCATTAACCAACCTAAACTATATCACTGTAACGAGTATTTTATTATCTTTTAACAAACGGTCAATTTTTATATATTTTTGACAAGCTTTTTTTATTTGATAATTTTGGTTTTTTTCTCGGTATAAATTTTGCTTGATATATCACATGTGATAAAACAAAGACTCAAAAAACCCAAAATCAAAAAACAACCATAACATTTTCATGAATCAATGTAACCTTCTTTAATTTCCACAGATAATCATTCGAAACAAAATTATAATAGGTGTAACCATGTTGGATCTAGTGTTTTAATTAAGTGAACAGTTAGCTCTAATTTGCCAGCCAGTAGGTCTAACCATGTTGAATCTAGTGTTTTAATTAGGTGATATGCAAACTTTAGAGAAGTTAAAAGCAAAGTAACTCGCAGGAAATTATGTTATGTTGATTATATAATTACAAATGTTTTGTTGCAAATTATGTCCCTAAAGAGAAAGGTTTGTTAGGAAACCAAATTCAAGTGTGTAGAACCATAGGGGGTGAATACAGTCTTTTCAACTAACTTGAATTTTAACATCTTCTAGTCTTAAAGATCAACAAATGGTTATACACAATCACAATCACAACCACAACCGCAATATATAAAGTGAGTAATGAGACACCACGATATATACTAGTCCGGGATGGGAGTTTATAAAATTCCTATGCCCAGTTGCAAATCCAAGACACCAATACTATTACTAAGAATAATCCTTATGAGATACAAACCGTTACAACTTCACTCCACCGATATGCACAAAGATCGGCGCTCACTAAGAAGAGCTACTCCCAACAGTATTCTGCCCTCGGAAACCACCCACAAGAATCTCGCGATTTGAATTATCCGCTAAGACCATTAAGACAACAAAGACTTCCCCACTATAAGTATCAACCCCAACTAGATCAATAGAAGATCTAGGCTTGACCACCAAGGTATAAGACTTTACAATCATACTACCAAATCGAATTAATGATAGTTGTTTGTTCAAACCAAGCCCTACCATAACCTAGAGACTCGATTCTAATATAAAGGGTATAGAGAAGAAGACCCTCGACACAATTCACAAAAGTGGATTAAATTCTTATGAATCTCTCTTGGGGAAGAAGTGATCTTCCAATTAGAGGTAGAAAAGAAGTTTAGATCACAACGAGATATAAGACTTAGAGGGTTGAGAGAAAAGAACTTAAATAAAAAGAATATATTGGCAAGAGGTAAGTAACAAATGAAAAGAGTTGGGGGGTATTCATAACCAAACACACAAACATCTCAGACGCGCCTGGCACACTGGTTATGTGCAGGCGCACCACTCAGCGCCCATCGCTTCTGGTGCTATCTTAGGATTTTTGCTGGTTTGTTTATTTATACCCGACTCTTGTTAGACCCCCAATTGCACTTCAGCTTTAACCTTTCCAATAACATTTCAACACTCAAAGTGGGATAAGGTCAACCGACTCATTTAACCAAATTTTATATTTAAAACATTTGGTGAAGAGAAAACTAGATAGTTTGGGGTCTAGTCCAATTTCAAAGAGAAAGAGAAGAACCATTGTACATTACATATTGGATAAAACTTTGCCTCACATATTTGAAATTCAAATTTCAAATTCAAAAACTAGTTGTTGGAGAGAGATGAGTTGCATGATGTGATAAGCTTGAGTGTGTAAGTGAATGTGTAAGAGTTGTAAAATTATGTGAGTGAATTGAGTTGGCAAAACTTGGAGAAGAATGGTTAGGGTGTGTGTAAGTTGTCATTTGAAATTCAAAATCAAATTAGTGAGAAGGAGATGTGTGTGTGTGTGCATGTGCGCGCGCGCGCGCGTGTGTGTTTGTGTGTATGTAGGTTATAGATGTGTCATAGAATGGGTTGGCAACACAAGACTTGGAGAAGAAAGGATAGAGTGTGTGAGTTGTAATTTGATTCAAGCTTGTTGGTGATCGTGGGAGGGAATTGTATTGGAGAAGTAAGATAGCTTGTAGGGTGTGTAAGAAATTGTAAGAGATGAGTTGTATGAAGATTGTATAACGGAGGTGTTACTTGAATTCAAATTTAAATTGAGAAGGTGTGTGTGTGTGTGTGGCATGTGATATGAGTCTGTGTGTGATTCAAATTTGAATGTTGTGAGAAAGAAGAAGAATGTGTGTTTATGAAATGAAGGGAACACAAGAGAATGTTGTGGTATATGAGACACAAGTACAAAAGAGTGTAAGGGAATGTGAGAGAATGTTTGTGTGGGATATTTGAAATATTCAAAGGAGTGTTTATATTTTCATGAATTCAAATTCAAGTATTCAAACATGATGATCCTTAGTTAACCCACAATTAAATCATTCACTAATCATTTTGATGTAAATAAGATGAATGCTTTGTATCAATGTAAATCAACATCTCATAAATGAGATAATTGCGTTTACGCAAAATGACCTCAACTTAAATGACCAATTCGGGAGTAAACCCGTTACGTGTTCAGTAAAGATAGACGTAAGAATTATGGTCACTTGAATACTTTCCTTTAAAGTTCTAGTAAAAGTATAAACCTCCTAGGTTTGAGGAAAAATAAGTTTGCCTTGGCTCGAGGCTTTGTAAAAATGTTTATGAGTTAGCGTTTTTGTAAAATTGGGAGGACTTTTTTTGGACATCTCTCTAAGTCTAAATCTTAGAGTAAACTTCTCAAATATTATGTATGAAACTTAATTGAAAGAAGCCCCTTAGTCGGGTAAGAGGAAAGTCGACTTGGAAAAACCGAACACTCGGGAATTCAGTCACTGGCGTGCTGGCCATGTGTAGCTCTCGTGAGCTAGGCCTAGACTTACCGATTTTTCAGTTTTTGGCTATCGCTTGTGATTTTAGGTGTTTCGAATGTATATTTGTCATCATTAAAATATTAGAAGAGCTTTGGTCATTATTGCGCTAACAAAGTGGGCCGGCAGGGAATAGGTGGTGTAGAAATGGCGAAAAAAGTGAAATGATGAAAATACCCTCACGTGGAACGCACGTGAGGACTTACTAACGGGGGTTTTTTTAACGGTCATCATGTAAAATGACATAATTTGCACCAAAGTGAGAACACTAGGGACATTATTCACTATTTTAAGTTTTGAGGTGCATGCGATGCAAAAATGACTAACCACAGGGTCATTTTTTGCAATTTACCCTTAATAATATCTTTACATTGAAAATGAGAGTACATTTTGTATTATATCGGTTTGTATAATAAGCTTAATAACTTGTATTTTTCATTTAGGGCCGTAATTTAATAATGTAACTAATGGACGTTAACCGGTTAATTTTATAAATTTTTCATAATAAGTAAGTTTGTTGGCTTAATAATTTAAGACTTCCATTTTGGGAAGGTCTTAAATGATTTATAATGTAACATAGATATGTGTAAAATGTGTGAAATCATATGAATTAACACTTAGCATTTTGCATATTTGCATCATTTGCTTTGAAAAAATCATCCAATATTTTATAAACCACAGTTTTTAGTTTTTACAATAAGTTTATCAAAAAAATCTAAAAGGTGTATATATTGGTTCTCAAGATACTCTTACGATTTAATAATATTTTTCAAACATTATAATTTAGTATGCATTTTAAAACTCGATTGATTTAATAATATCTTTAAATTGAAATACGATCCTCGTTGAGAACTTTTGATTTGAGTATCATCTGTGGCCAGCGATTTAGACAAGCAACAAGGACCGTTTTTGCAATTTACTCTATCACTAATCTATTTCTTTGCGAGACTTGCTTAATCATGTAACTTATCTATGTGTCTGTGTTAGAATTCGCTGTTATTTAACTTACATAAAAAATTGGCAGGCAGCTGTACATAATCTATTTCTTTGTGAGACTTGATTAATATATAAATTTTCATCATCCAACTACTAATGATCCATTATTTAGTTATTAATTATATGATAATGACAATATATAATATATAACTAAAGCATATTAAACAATAACACAGTAGATTATCAATTTTCTACAGAAACGTTTGGATTATACAATTCTTCTACCAAAAAATGTAAACAAATCAATCTAATGAAAAAAATGACTCAAACACAAACCGTTGAGGAGATAAAGGCTCTCAATATTTGATTTGTCTTGGTTTTCTCCCAAGCAAAGCTCATATGCTCAGGTCAAAGTCGACTAGGCTGTGTTAGTCGATGTATTGAGTCCATGTAATATTAGTATGGGCTAAGGCCCATGTCTAGAATGTTCTTTGTAACGGTATTTATATACCGAATGATTCATCTAATAAACATACGATTCATCCTAATATCTTACATGGTATCAGGCCATTAAGATCCACAAAACCCGAATCCTTCCGCCACTTTAATCTTCCGCCGCCTCCGGCCGCCGGCTACACGCCGGAGGTTCGGAGGGTTCGTTTTGAACCTTAACATTTGTCCCAATCAATAAAACACTGATCCGCATCTTTGATCTTTAACTACACGTGATTTGTTCTCTTGGTCAACAAATCAATCTTTGTCAATGTCGACATATATTACCTCGTGTTACTTTGCTACTGCGAGTTCACTTTTTATTCCAAAACTCTAAACAGCCATTAAGGAAAGAAAGGGATCTGCTTGTGAAAGAAAGAAGTAGGCTCGTGTTATTCTTCACGTAACTTTGCTTGCATTCTTTAATAAATAAAAGAAAAGAAGCAGAGAAGTAAGCAAGGTTTGGATACGTTTTTGTTACGAGAAGTGCCAATCTTTTTGGGTATTAAAGAAGATAACGTTTAGGATTAAATAAAAAAAAAAAAAATAGTTGTTTTATTGTTTGTTTGTTAGTCGATTGTTCGTACGGCTATGTTACCAGTCGACTAAAGTTGACCGTTGGTACCAGTCCCTAAAGTCGATCGTTGGTACGGTTGTGTTACCAGTCGACTTAGCCGATCGTTGGTACCAGTTGACTAAAGTCGACCGTTGGTAGGGTTTTGTTACGAGTCGATTAAGTTGTTTTTATTATGTTAATGTTTTTCTTTTCTTTGCTAGTTTACTACTTGAGTCCGAGCTTTCGCGATTTCGCAACTCGGAAAAACACGCCCCGTTTTTCTAGGGAAAAACACGCCCCGTTTGTTCGGAAGGTTCTTTGGGGGTTGAAGTTTTAGAACCAACTTTCGTTTCTTATTTTTTCTTTTGATGTTAGTGCATGAGTCTTAGTTAGAATTTTATTTTGTTTTCATTGTAGGGATACTTTGGTTTATTTATTTTTTTTAAGTGGTTGGCCGTTGGTTCTGTGATAACCAGTCACCACCTATTTTCGTTTAGTGGTTGGCCGTTGGTTCTGTGATAACCAGTCACCACCTGTTTAGTGGTTGGCCGTTGGTTCTGTGATAACCAGTCACCACCTGTTAGTGGTTGGCCGTTGGTTCTGTGATAACCAGTCACCACATTTATATTTTCTTTTTCTTTTTCTTTTTCTTTTTAGTTTATTACTCCAGTTCGAGCTTTCGCGATTTCGCCGCTCGAACTGCGGGGGAGTGTTAGTCGATATATTGAGTCCATGTAATATTAGTATGGGCTAAGGCCCATGTCTAGAATGTTCTTTGTAACGGTATTTATATACCGAATGATTCATCTAATAAACATACGATTCATCCTAATATCTTACATATATTAGTTGCGAATTTTGAAAAATGTGTGTATATGTGTTATTTCGTGTGATAAATGGGTAATCCGTTAACGAAATTTTTTCATCCATATTCGATCCGTTAATAATTGTTCATATCTATATCCATTAGTGACCAATTTCGTTATTTATGTCCACCATCGATGGATCGAATCGGGTGAATATTCAATGGGTCGAATGTATATTTTACCATCCCTAATGAAGTGTGTGAGACTGTGATAGGTTAAAAAAGTGATAAAAGAGCAAAATTGCATTTCTTTAAATGCCATGTGATGAGTGAGATAGTGATGTTTATACAAAATGTCATTTGTATCAGTGATTTAGTAACTAATCACTCAAACAATTAAAAACTTTTTATTTGATATGACAAAATAAGCAATACTTTAGGAGACAAATTTTGAACAGACACAATTTTATATAATAAAAATTTAACTGTGGTCAACAAAGGCAACCATAACTAGACAAAAAATTACAGTATACTAAAGAAAACAATATTTACATGTGCTTATTTTATAGCATTGCATTATTAAATTAGCTTTAAAAGTGTTCTTATAGGCCACCAATAGTCAATAGACATGATCTAAAAAACCATAACAACTGGTCAACCACTATCATTCTCTTCCATTTCAAATTTTCAACCTTGTATCATCATAGAAGTATACAATGATCACTAGACCAACTACGATATCGTGCTTATTTGTTATGGTTTCTTCATTGTACATATTGTTAAATGATAACAATGATAATGAATCATGGTGGTCATGGTTTCTCATTCCAGTTCTGGGTGCTTTTGTGTTAGGAGCATTATTGGTTGTTATGGCTAGAGCGACTATGGTGACATTAATAACGGTGTTTGTGATGCTAGCTTGCACGGGGAAACGACGTCGAGTTTTGGTAGGCGAAGGAAGGAAGATTAGTAGTGAAGTCTTAGAGTATTTGTTCAAGGTTTTGATTAAAGAGAGAAGCCTTGTGGTTGTTGCTTGTGCTACATTTGTGACCTCAGTGATCATGGTTTGGGCTTCTTAGACAAAGAAGACGAAACTGCATCCGATTTTGTATAGTATTTTTGATGTTTTAAGGTACTTTTTTGTTACTGTATCTGTGTAATGATAGTTTAAGGGTATGTGTATGTAGGTTCAAGTTTCAACTTACGGATCTGTTGAAAGTTGAAACCTTGAGAACCTATTGAACGAAAACGACTAGACACGTCGAGCTAGCATTTTTTTTCTTCGTTTGGTTATCAGGGGAGAGTGTACTTGTAATTACTAAGGGATGAATGCTACTTATCGTTTACTGTGTTCCCATTGTGTGCATTCAATTGCTTAAATTTGAGACATAACTTACATGTATTTAAGCATGCTAATTACTAACATATTGTCTGCACTAGGAGAATACATTGCTACAAGAAACCAACCATAGTGATCAAAAACTAAACAAATTTTCAATTTATACTTGAACAAATGTCGATACTCAAGACACTAACAAACATATAATTTCACCCTTTTGAATAATTCACAATTGAACTCAACTTTGCGAACAAAATCAGAAGACATCATACCCATTTGTGTTGATACTTAGAAAAGTATGTATATACAAGTATATACTTCCAAAAACATTGCAAAACCCTAGTAAAAACTGAAAGAACCATAAGATTAATGAAGGTTATGGCATACGACATTTGTGACATGAGTGAGTCAACCGATAAACATGCTTATAAGCTCGCCTCAACATTTCTCAGAACTGCAGCAATGCCCGTGTTAGAAGGGTCGGTGTGTTTGTCACCAGTTTTGAACTTGTGTACGAAGGAGGTATAATTATATCTTTTTATATCTCTGGGATAATCATCAAATCAAACCCAAATCTTTATCAGACTCGAGAATTTTGAAAGTTGAGATGCCAACAGTTACTTCTTAAAAGATGGACCAGGCTTAAAGACGTCAACGTGACAAAGATGAGCAACTTCTTGACGAGTTTCAGCAGAAAGATTCTTCAAAATATCTGATACAACTAAACCATGTTTCTTTTTTAGTTCATCGAGCTCTTTTTGCTGCTCAATAAACAAATTCTCGAGCTTTCCCACAATGATTTTAACTTCACTTTCGTCTTCATCTTCATTTTCTTTCCTATCAACTTTGTTTTCACTTTTATCACCTTCATTTTCTTTCTTATAACCTTCATTTTCATTCTTACCATCTTCATTTTCTAAATAAGGTTCTTTGGTTAATTCCAGAGAATCATGATTACTTGATGGTGTCTTATCTTCAGAGGCATTTGAAAGTTGTGGTCTAAGTGGAGAGAAACTTCCTTTGGGTGAATCGCTCCAGTACTTTCGACCTGAAGGTAATCTTTCGAGGGCTAAAAGTCCAGGTGATTTAGTGCTCGAAGGGGAGGGAGACTCACTTTGAGGTTCAGAAACTGAGGCAACAGAAGGTGCAGAAACTGAGGCAACAGAAGGTGAAGTTGAAACTTCATTGTCTTCTTGATCATCGAAGTAATCCCGAGGTGCCCAATCTGGAATACATGATCGAATTTCTGCATCAATCATTTCAGAGATTGTTGATACGTCTTGATCTGTTAAGTCTAGCTCTTCAACCATTTCACTAGCAACAGCAATTGATGTATCATTATCGGTGTCGAATGGGAAGTGAATGTTCCGAACATGACCTGGCCCACAAAACACAAATTTCAGGATAGAGTGATAGAAATAAACTGAAAAGAGATCCCGAAAAGCAAAACTAGAGGTGCCAAGTTTGACTCATTTAGTTATAAATGGCTAACTAAGGTTACATTTTATCGCTGATGAATAGAATAAGAAAATGAAACTTACAAATAACTTACATACCACCAAAAATTCGCTCAAACTATATTTTTTTTAAGATGTGTTTGTGAAATTAAACAGTGGGAAAGATCAGGTTTTTGGCGAATTTTTGGGTTGTGGAAGAGTTAAGGAACTCACAAAACTGATTTTGCAAATTATGTGATTATTTCTTAAAAAATATTTAAAAAGTATGACATGTTACATACCCTGCTAAAAAAGGGTTACATTACGAAGTAGTATATTTCAATAATAAAACCAGCTTTAATGTTAACGAGCCAGATGGCTTTGAAAATCAAACGGGTGAAGTCGCCCAAAGACAGTTTTTAATGCACATTTAGAGTATTTTTGGCCTAACATGATTTATGTAATCATATTTGACATACCAACTATTCATCAAAAGTTTTAGAGTTTAAAACTAAAGGGTATCAGGTCAACCCAATCACACCTGGCCCATTTTAACCCATTACCCAGCCCTTCCGAACAGTTTGTCACTTCTATAGAACATAAACAAAGATCAACAAACAACCTGTGGTATCTTCTATTCGTAGTTTTAAGAATACCGTGTTCAAGTCTCTCATTTGACCTTTCACTGTGAAATCTCTAGTAGTATCGGGCATCGCTGGTGCTTTGCCTTTCTCAAGATTATCGACATCGTCATCTATAAAAACTTATCAGAAACTAGAAGAATATATAGCAAATACTTTTATTAAGTGCCTTGCAGTCTACAGATGTTACCTAGATGGGAATTGGATGGACCTGGTTTATTTGCACAAGTACTGCGTTCATCATGCAGAAATGGATCCATCAGCAACTCCTTAGCAGATAACCTATCAGATGCCTTAGCAATACACTTCTCTACAAATGATCTAACTTCAGGATCCTTCACTTTTGCTAACGAAGCGGGTTTGACACCCTAACAAGATTAAGGGAAAGTAAACTATAAATGTGTAGAAATAGTTTCATAAAGAGTAAAGGATTATAAGTTGGCAACATATAGAAACCATGTACTCAGGCTAGTAAAGGTAAAATTTTCGACCATTTTACTTATAAATGGGTCAGTTTTGGTTGTGTTTCATCTCAAACAGTCAAATCGTTCACTTTTGGCACAACCAATATGTAACCTATGTGAGTACTTTGATTCTAAGGCAAAAACATTATTTTCTCAAAACATTGATTATGAGCCTCAATCAGTTCTTATGGCTTTACAATACTAAACTTTGAAGCTGAAAAGAGAAGAGAGAGAGAGAGAGGGGGTCACAATATCATGTAACTTGAATCAACAAATAAACCTTTTAAGTCCGTAACTGCTATAGCATAAGAACACTTAAGAACCAAAAGGTACATAGTTTTGATATAATAGGTCACCATGTGGTCTGATTCTAATACTGGAAACCCACAAAGAATTGAGCCATCTTGTCACCAGTGAAGTGACAACAAAATACGGTTTTGATGAGTTAGATGACCATAAAGAAATTTTTCCCTGAGTCACACTCACACACTGCCTCTCATGATACACACATGAAACCAAGTGGCCTTTGGTCAAATGGTAGTATGGTACTAATCGAGTCAAAATGTAAGAAACTGGAAAGGAAGGTGATGATGTATAACTTACCGATGTGACTTTCTTGTATATCTGGGCAGCATTAGCACATTCACAATACGGATACTCAAATGTCACCAATTCCAGTAAGCACATTCCAAAGGCATATATATCTACAAGTTCATTATATTCCTCTTCATAGAGCTCCGGTGCCATGAACTCAGGAGTACCTAAACATGATACAGCAATCACCATACATCAATAGCTTTTAAAGTAATCATAAAACAAGAAATACATAAATGAAACATGCACTCACCAATAACACTGTGAGCAGAACGAGCTTTGCGAAGAATGGCTGCCAAACCAAGATCCCCAATCTTCACCTCTCCTTGATTCCCGTTAACAAAAATGTTGTCACATTTGAGATCACGATGTATAACCGGAGGGTCATGACTGTGAAGATATAAAAGTCCCTCCAATATTTGCTTAGACCAATTCTTCAATGCCCTCAGATCTACATGCTTATGTTTCTTGCGATACCTATAGATATGTCAAATATGCTCATGTTTAGAACATGTCTCCGAAAACCAAATACACAACTAGAAATGAATATGACATACTGTCTTAATGTTCCAGATGTGAAAATCTCAGTAATGAAGTTAATATGTTCGTGTGATGTATCAACCCAAGAATTGTAGAATTTGATAATGTTCTTGTGCTTAAGCGTTTTAAGCAAATGAACTTCAGAGTATAGACGCTCGAGCTCCTCAGGGTTCCTTAAGACATCAGAAACCTTTATTTGATTCCAAGCTACTTCAATTCCTTCTAATTCATCAAATGCTTTGTATCTAAATTGCCATTATCAATCAAGGAATCAAAGATAACTAAAAACAGGACCTAGTAATTCCAAACGCAAATCCATCTGCAATACTAATATTGATTATCATAGTTGTGATAAAGCGTGTTTGGGATTATTTAATATAAAGTGCTTAACTGCTTTGAATATTAATAACATTCCAACGTGTTTATTTACTAAGGTATAAAATATGCAGATAAACACACTGCATCAAAACACTAAAAATTCCTTACTTGATGTAAAAAAGGCAACAAACATAAGCACTTAAATAAGAATCCCAGATACCCCCTAAGCTGTTATAACAAAGTTCATCGTTGATGCAAAAACCAACACCAATTATGGAGTTCATGGGATTGCTAATTAACATTATTTATATGCTTTTTGATTTAAGCAGTTTCAAGTTGCCTATCCAAAATAGCTTATTTCACTCTCAAAGAATCAGATAAGTGGTATCGTAAATAATCCTAAACACCATCAAAACTGAAAACTGCTTATCTGTCGTATCAAAACTCAATAAACAATTTTAGCAGAGTTTATATAAGTTAAGCTTTTTTGAGGGCTTATTAGCTTATGGTCTTAGTCTTACGAGCTCATTTTTTTCTGGCTTATTTTGAAACTTATGAGCTTATATAAGTTTATTAAGGGGGTGTTTGGGTAAGCTTATATGATGGGCTTACGAGCTTATTAGCTTATATGACTCAAAGAAGATCAATTCATAAACTTTTAGTCAAACAACCCCTATGTCACAATAAACTTATATAAGCTCATAAGGGCTAATGAAACATAAGCCACAACCATATAAGCTTAAACAAACACCCCTTTAATAAACAAGCCCAAAAGCTGCATTTTCATTTTGCATTGCTAATAAACAAATAACTGAATAAGTACAAAACAAAACCAATTTTCTATACTATATATAAAGAGAAAACATATTTGCTTAAAACTTGAAAACATAAAATACCCTTACTTATAAAAGGAAATGTAATCTATACACAGTCGCCGCTATGCGCGGTTAATCGTATAATAATGCAAAAGAAAAAGGATACACTTTTTTAAAAGCACCCTTTCCCAACACTTCTTTATACTGCAAAACAAAATTGTCACAAAAAAAACATTATAAAATCCATAATTTAACATAAAAAGAAATTTTATATAAAAAAACAATACTAACCCGACCATAACGACCCGATGGATCGATCTCAACAAAATCAGTATCTGGATCATCCGGTTCATGATCCGAAATTCCCATTCTCTTCTTTAAACCCTAATTATTTACAATATTCAGTTCTAATTTCACATAATTTTGCAATCAATTGGGGTTTGTATGAATTGGGGATAAAATATTAATTGGGGAAGAAGAAGGATCGAGAGATGGAGTATGATGAAATGAAGCTTCTTAATTAGTCAAATTAAAATTAGTAATATTCAGATCAAATCTAATAAATATAAAGAAATAAAATATTATAAAAAGGCTGAATTTGGAAGTATTAAGAAAAGTCAATTTTTCAGGGGAATTTGGATATAAATATTTTAATAGGTTTTACATGAATAACCCCTTAGCTATGTCTTTATGTGCATTTTTCTTATTGGACATTTGCTAAAACTAGAGCTGTTTTAGGAGCTAGAAGAGCTAGAGCTGAAGATGAAATTACGCATAAACACATTCAAACAAAACTATAAATATAATCTATAGTCTATACTACTTATAAAGCATTTAGCACCCTCTCTCTTTCAATTTATAAGATTTCCATATATAGATTTTAAGTAAATACAACTAATTAAGCTACATGTACAATTAATTTATGCATAAACACTTACACATATTGACTGGTCAACATTTTTAATTAATTTCATATTCAAAACACCCATTTGATAAAATGTATAATTAATAAAACACAATGTACAAACTATTTGAAGCACAAATACAACTAATAAAACACTATTCAACACATACTATTAATACACTATTTAATTCACCTTTTCACCAAAATATATAATTATTTAACCATAACGTACAATCTAATCAAGCTACTAAGCCAAGCACTTAAAAATAAAGCCATTAGGCTGCCCACAGTGGTCGGTTGACCGGTTCGGTCGCCGCTGCGCCGACCGAGGAATGAGGGTCGAACTGGGTCGGTCAGCTCCAAAATTAACGAAGGGTGATTGTGCTGAAGGAAAGAATGAAGATTTTGTTTGGGTATATTCGGTTAACATGAGATGGAATTATACAAGTGCCTTAACTAAAGTTATTGTTATTTATAAATTAATTGTTTAATAAAAGTATGGCCGCATAACATCACATTGTCAGAAAATATAGTTACTGGGTACCCGCTGCCGCATCGCGCGGGTACCCTGCTAGTTTTAGTTAATCATTTCGAAAGTATCAACACTTTTCAAAATCTACTTCAAGTAGATTCTATATATAAAAAGAGTAAACTGTAAAATACATCTCTTTAGTTTGTCTATTATCTCGTTTTACATTCATGTGGTTTTTTGCACACAAACATCCATCCGTTAGTAAAGTAGCAAAAATGCATCCCTTTGTTAGCAAAATCAGTCAATGAAGACTAACTATGCAAATTATTTCTTCGTTATCTTCTAACGCAAGAGAAATATTTGCATTGTTAGTCCTCAGGACTAATTGTGCAAATTTATTTTTGGAAATAAATTAAACGGGGGCACAGTAGGCTCGAACTCGGGTCTGGTCGCCCAAAAATCAACAACCTAACCACTGGACTAAGCGTCTAGTGGTGCAATTATACCCAAATAAATTTTATTTAACCTTTTTTTATTCAAATTTATAGTATATTAACCGATTTATACTTTTCATTCGTTTTCGTTTGTTTTCATAAGTTTTCATCTATTTTTATATGTTTTCGTCCGTCTTTATATGTTTTCTTACGTTTTTATCTGTTTTTGTACGTTCTTATACGTTTTTGTACGGTGTTGTACGTTCTATACGCTTTAGTACCTTTTTATAAGTTTTTATGCATTGTCATACGTTCTCTTACGTTTTAACCGTTTTTATATGTTTAACTAACTTTCATACGTTTTTATACTTGTTTTTACGTGTTCGTCCATTTTTATGCATTTTTATACGTAACATGTAACACCCCTATTTCTTGATAGCAGCGGAATTCAAGCTGGGTGTTACTTCATGGTATAATAGTCATAATAATAAAAAACGAACTCTAAATGAGCCGTTTTTAAAATGATTATCATTCGAATAATTGAAATATCAGAGTTTACAAAAGAGGTCCCCCAGTAGTTTCACGGTTAAATATTACATCAACATAAGGTTTTTGAGTTTTTCAAATAATAATACAAAATAAAGCCTTTTTAATATTTGTGCTTCTCCGTGCTAGCCGCGTACCTTATGGACCTGAGATAAACATGCTTAAAAAGTCAACTAAAAATGTTGAGTGAAATCCATAGGTTTAATTAAACAGTTGAACACAAGATTTCCAAGTTTGTAAGATAGTGGGCTACGTTATTATACACCCATAGTTTGAAAACAGTTATTACTGCACTAAGCTCAAGACAACCAAGGCATTAACAGTGTACCAATAAAAATTGATATAACTTTGAAACATAACTGACATGTACTTAAGCATGCTAATTATTAACATAGTGTCTGCACTAGGAGAATACATTGCTACAAGCCTACAACAAACCAACCATAGTGATCGAAAAAACATCTAACCATATCTAATCAGGTACAGCGACTATAACATAATATCTAAACAAATTTTTAATGTATACTTGAATAAATGTCGACACTCAAGACACTAACAAACATATAATTCCAACCTTACGAATAATTCACAATTGAACTCAACTTTGCAAACAAAATCAGAAGAGATCAGACCCATTCGTGTTAATACTTAGAGAGCATGTACGTATATACAAGTACATACATCCAAAAACATTGCATAACCTTTGTAAAAACCGAAAGAACTATAAGATAAATGAAGGTTATGGCATACGACATTTGTGTCATGAGTGAGTTAACCGCTAAACATGCTTATAAGCTCGCCTTAACATTTCTCAGAACTGCAGTAATGCCCGTGCTTGAAGGGTTGGTGTTTTTGTCACCAATTTTGAACTTGTGTACGAAGGAGGTATGACTATATCTTTTCATATCTCTGGGATAATCATCAAATCAAACCCAAATCTTTATCACTCGAGAATTCTGAAAGTTGAGATGGCAACAGTTACTTCTCAAAAGATGGACCAGGCTTAAAGACGTCAACGTGACAAAGATGAGCAACTTCGTGACGAGTTTCAGCAGAAAGATTCTTCAAAATATCTGATATAACTAAACCATGTTTCTTTTTTAGTTCATCCAGCTCTTTTTGCTGCTCAATAAACAAATTCTCGAGTTTCCCCACAAAGATTTTAACTTCACTTTCGTCTCCATCTACATTTTCTTTCCTATCAACTTTGTTTTCATTCTTATCATCTTCATTTTCTTTCTTATAACCTTCATTTTCATTCTTACCATCTTCATTTCTAATAAAGGTTCTTTGGTTAATTCCAGAGAATCATGATTACTTAATGATGTGTTATCTTCAGAGGCATTTGAAAATGATTACCTCATTTTCATTTGATGGTGTATTAACTTCCTTTGGGTGAATCGCTCCAGTACTTTCGACCTGAAGGTAATCTTTCGAGAGCTAAAAGTCCAGGTGATTTAGTGCTCGAAGGGGATGGAAACTCACTTTGAGGTTCAGAAGCTGAGTCAACAGAAGGTGAAGCTGAAACTTCATTGTCTTCTTGATCATCGAAGTAATCCCGAGGTGCCCAATCTGGAACACATACCGAATTTCTGCATCAATCATTTCAGAGATTGTCGATACGTCTTGATTTGTTAAGTCTAGCTCTTCAACCATTTCACTAGCAACAACAATTGAAGTATAGTGTCGAATGGGAAGTGAATGTTTCGAACATGGTTTTGCCCACAAAACCTCAAATTTCAGGATAGAAGGATAGAAATAAACTGAAAAGAGATCCCGGACTGCAAAACTAGAGGTGGCAAGTTTGACTCATTTAGTTATAAATGGCTAACCAAGGTTACATTTTATCGCTAATGAATATAATAAGAAAAGGAAACTTACAAATTACTTATATACCACAAAAAATTCGCTCAAACTATAATTTTTCGGACTTCTAAGATGTGTTTGCGAAAGTTTGACTCATTTAGTTATAAATGGCTAACTAAGGTTACATTGTATCGCTAATGAATATAATAAGAAAAGGAAACTTACAAATTACTTATATACCACAAAAAATTCGCTCAAACTATACTTTTTCGGACTTCTAAGATGTGTTTGCGAAATTAAACAGTGGGAAAGATCATGTTTTTTGCGAATTATTGGATTGTGGAAAAAGTTAAGGAACTCACAAAATTGATTTTGCAAATTATGTGATTATTTTGTAAAAAAAAATATTAAAAAGGTATGACATGTTACATACCCCACTAAAAAAAGGTTACATTCCGAAGTACCAGCTTTAATGTTAACGAGCCAGATGGCTTTGAAAATCAAACGGGTGAGTCACCCAAAGTCAGTTTTTAATGCACATTAAAGTATTTTTGGCCTAACATGATTTATGTAATCATTTGACATGCCAACTATTCATCAAAAGTTTTTGAGTTTAAAACTAAAAGGGTATCAGGTCAACCCAATCACACCTAGCCCATTTTAACTCATTACCTTACCCTTTCGAACAGTTTGCCACCTCTATAGAACATACACAAAGATCAACAAACAACCTGTGGTATCTTCTATTCTCCACACAAATATGTTAACTTTTCTAGGCACCATTTTGTTCCAAATCGTTTCTTTACCATCACTTTTCACTTGTAGAATCTTTTCCTCGACCAAACTTGAAAAAGATTTGACCGTCAACTTACCATCTTCAACAATCATCCATCGCCATCCATCCCTATAATTATTAGTAACAACCACATTTTGCAAAACATCTAGTAAATCATCAAATTCCTTGCTAACTCTACCCCTAATATTCCAAACCCAATGCTAAACCCAACATCACTCGTCGTTTACTCAATACTCTTGTCAATCACATTACTCTCCTTACTTCTATCTAGCTGATATAGCCTAGATTCGTAGAAAATCTATCACATACTATACTTAGTCATATTAGAAGCTAATTTATTTTGTGTGACTCAAACTGTTATAAGCTCTCAAACGCTATCCTTCCGAATATACTTTAGAATAAATGTTTCTTCAATTGACACACTTTGAATTAAGGGTGTTATCAGGGTTTAATGTGAATTTAACAAGGGTCAATTGGGTTGTTTTAAAGAGGAAATAATCATTTGAAACCTGATTTTAATCATAGGTTTGGTTAAGAGGGATTAACATAATCCGAAAAAGGGCTATATGAAAGAATAATAAGAAAAAAGGGCAATTCGAATAAACAACCGATCTTTAATAAGGGTTTAAGTTATTCGGGTAGGCCTGTTATAATAACCCGATCAAATAAACTTAAGCGGGCTCAGGTTGGTCTTTATTTACACCATTCATGTTACGTATAAAATGGTCCAGCCCGATGACCAAAATGTTTCTCAGAAAGTATGTCTGAGATGGGATTGTTCTTTAATATCATAATTACTTAAACTCTCTTGAACTTGAAATTTTGTACCTTCATAACTCGATTATCTATACATGACAAACATTTTGGCAGGTTGAATGTGTTGTAAATGGGTTACTAAGTTAACCGGAACCGTACTAAAGATGTTTGTTGTGTCGGCATTTACGATTCCGATCAAAAGAAGTTTACTCACTTAATAGTGTCGTGAATTGTCTTCCGTGATATAAGATATGTTACGTTATAGGAAAATTCATAGTAAGGGATATGTTATGTTATGGGGAAAATTCAGAGTAAGGGCATCCACTACGGTGAACTTTTTAAAAAGTTTATAAACTTGCCACCTCTTATAATGTCATTAATTCATACGGAGTGAAACTTTTCGTTTTATGAACCTATTCCCACATGGATAAAGCTTTTGAGGTTTATATATTGTTCCAACATTAATTCATAAAACATTTTTGGACCTCTCCAAAGTCCTAGATCTTTTCATGCCACCTAGGCATGAAATGGTTCCTCACTATCATACAAAAATTCTTGGACTTCTTTATAAGTTTTTAGATCTATTCTTATACATCTATAGTGAATGCTCTAAGTTGTTCATTTTATACATTTCTAAGCAAAAGTTATTAGTTGAAACACCCCCTAAGCTGTTATAATAAAGTTCATCGTTGATGCAAAAAACAACACCAATTATGGAGTTCATGGGATTGCTAATTAACATAATTTATCTGCTTTTTGATTTAAGCAGTTTCAAGTTGCCTATCCAAAATAGCTTATTTCACTCTCAAAAAAAAGTGGTATCATAAATAATCCTAAACACCATCAAAACTGAAAACTGCTTATCTGTCGTATCAAAACTCAATAAACAATTTCAGCAGAGTTTATATAAGTTAAGCTTTTTTGAGGGCTTATTAGCTTATGTCTTAGTCTTACAAGCTCATTTTTTTCTGGCTTATTTTGAAACTTATAAGCTTATATAAGTTTATTAAGGGGGTGTTTGGGTAAGCTTATATGATGGGCTTACGAGCTTATTAGCTTATATGACTCAAAGAAGATCAATTCATAAACTTTTAGTACAAAACAAAAACAATTTTCTATACTAAGAGAAAACATATTTGCTTAAAACTTGAAAACATAAAATACCCTTACTTATAAAACAAAAACAATTTTCTATTCTACAATTTATTTCATTAACTTTTGGACACACAAATTAAAGTTACTATACACTGTCGCCCCTATGCGCGGTGAATCGTATAATAATGCAAAAGAAAAAGGATACACTTTTTTAAAAGCACCCTTTCCCAACACTTCTTTATACTGCAAAACAAAATTGTCACAAAAAAAAAAACATTATAAAATCCATAATTTAACATGAAAAAGATTTTATATAAAAAACAATACTAACCCGACCATAACGACCCGATGGATCGATCTCAACAAAATCAGTATCTGGATCATCCGGTTCATGATCCGAAATTCCCATTCTCTTCTTTAAACCCTAATTATTTACAATATTCACTTCTAATTTCACATAATTTGGAATCAATTGGGGTTTGTATGAATTGGGGATAAAATATTAATTGGGGAAGATGAAGAAGGATCGAGAGATGGAGTATTGAGATGAAATGAAGCTTCTTAATTAGTGAAATTAAAATTAGTAATATTCAGATCAAATCTAATAAATATAAAGAAATAAAATATTATAAAAAGCTTGAATTTGGAAGTATTATGAAAAGTCAATTTTTCAGGGGAATTTGGATATAAATAATTTAATAGGTTTTACATGAATAACCCCTTAGCTATGTCTTTATGTGCATTTTTCTTATTGGACATTTGCTAAAACTAGAGCTGTTTTAGGAGCGTAGAAGAGCTAGAGCTGAAGATGAAATTACGCATAAACACATTCAAACAAAACTATAAGGGCCCGTTTGGTTCGTAAGTGGGATTGGAATTGGATTTGGATTTAGGAAAGGTTTGAAAGAAAAGTAGGAGAGAGAAAATGAATGATAGTATAAAATCTGTTTGTTATATAAAAAAATATGAGAATAAAGATTAGAGTATAATATTATTTTAAGATTAAAAAATTAATATCAAAATAACATGGCCCACCATTATATATTAAAAAGTACAAAATTAAATATAAAAAATGAGCCTCACACAACTTCCAACACATGCAGCCTTAGTTTTTTCCTCACACCCTCCTATTTGATCTCTTTGGCAGAAACCCTCAATCGAGGATGTCACACCCAATTTTCAAAGCAAATTTTCTTACCAAACAATTTGTTTTAGTTTGAATCCATTCCAAAGACAATAAATTTCATAAACCAAACGGGCCCTAAATATAATCTATACTACTTATAAAGCATTTAGCACCCTCTCTCTTTCAATTTATAAGATTTTCATATATAGATTTTAAGTAAATACAACTAGTTAAGCTACATGTACAATTAATTTATGCATAAACACTTACTGGTCAACATTTCTAATTAATTTCATATTTAAAACACCCATTTGATAAAAGGTATAATTAATAAAACACAATGTACAAACTATTTGAAGCACAAATATAACTAATAAAACACTATTCAACACATACTATGAATACACTATTTAATTCACTCTTTCACCAAAATATACAATTATTTAATCATAATGTACAATCTAATCAAGTTACTAAGCCAAGCACTTAAAAATAAAGCCATTAGGCTGCCCACAGTGGTCGGTTGACCGGTTCGGTTGCCGCTGCGCCGACCGATGAATGAGGGTCGAACTGGGTCGGTCGGCTCCAAAATTAACGAAGGGTGATTGTGCTGAAGGAAAGAATGAAGATTTTGTTTGGGTATCTTCGGTTAACATGAGATGGAATTATACAAGTGCCTTAACTAAAGTTATTGTTATTTATAAATTACTCCCTCCGTCCCAAAATTATTGTCCCTTATTGACTTTTTCGGTCTTCACTTTTCAACTTTGACCTTAAGTATTTTTATTTATATTACATAATATTTGATACAAAATATATGAACGGATTGAGTTTTAAATCTATTTTCATTTGGTATAATTTTTATCAAAAATTGTACAGCACAAACAAAAATATTTATAATCAAAGTTGTGAAAGAAAGACCAAAAAAGTCAATAGAGGACAATAAATTTGGGATAGAGGGAGTAATTGTTTAATAAAAGTATGGCCGCATAACATCACATTGTCAGAAAATACAGTTACAGGGTACCCGCTGCTGCATCGTGCGGGTACCCTGCTAGTTTTAGTTAATCATTTCGAAAGTATCAACACTTTTCAAAATATACTTCAAGTAGATTCTATATATAAAAAGAGTAAACTCTAAAATACATCTCTTTAGTTTGTCTATTATCTCGTTTTACATTCACGTGGTTTTTTGCACACAAACATCCATCCATTAGTAAAGTAGCAAAAATGCATCCCTTTGTTAGTAAAATCAGTCAATGAAGACTAACTATGCAAATTATTTCTTCGTTATCTCTTAACGCAAGAGAAATATTTGCATTGTTAGTCCTCAAGACTAATGGTGCAAATTTATTTTTGGAAATAAATTAAACGGGGGCACAGTAGGCTCGAACTCGGGTCTGGTCGCCCAAAAATCAACAACCTAACCACTGGACTAAGCGTCTAGTGGTGCAATTATACCAAAATAAATTTTATAAACCTTTTTTTATTCAAATTTATAGTATATTAACCGATTTATACTTTTCATTCGTTTTCGTTTGTTTTCATAAGTTTTCATCTATTTTTATATGTTTTCGTCCGTCTTTATATGTTTTCTTACGTTTTTATCTGTTTTTGTACGTTCTTATACGATTTTGTACGGTGTTGTACGTTTTATATGCTTTAGTACCTTTTTATAAGTTTTTATGCATTGTCATACGTTCTCTTACGTTTTAACCGTTTTTGTACGTTTAACTAACTTTCATACGTTTTTATACTTGTTTTTACGTGTTCGTCCATTTTTATGCATTTTTATACGTAACATGTAACACCCCTATTTCTTGATAGCAGTGGAATTCAAGCTGGGTGTTACTTCATGGTATAACAATCATAATAATAAAAAACGAACTCTAAATGAGCCGTTTTTAAAATGATTATCATTCGAATAATTGAAATATCAGAGTTTACAAAAGAGGTCCCCCAGTAGTTTCACGGTTAAATATTACATCAACATAAGGTTTTTGAGTTTTTCAAATAATAATACAAAATAAAGCCTTTTTAATATTTGTACTTCTCCGTGCTAGCCGCGTACCTTATGGACCTGAGATAAATATGCTTAAAAACTCAACTAAAAATGTTGAGTGAAATCCATAGGTTTAATTAAACAGTTGAACACAAGATTTCCAAGTTTGTGAGATAGTGGGCTACGTTATTATACACCCATACTTTGAAAACAGTTATTACTGCACTAAGCTCAAGACAACCAAGGCGTTAACAGTGTACCAATAGAAATTGATATAACTTTGAAACATAACTGACATGTACTTAAGCATGCTAATTACTAACATAGTGTCTGCACTAGGAGAATACATTGCTACAAGCCTACAACAAACCAACCATAGTGATCGAAAAAACATCTAACCATATCTAATCAGGTACAGTGACTATAACATAATATCTAAACAAATTTTTAATGTATACTTGAATAAATGTCGACACTCAAGACACTAACAAACATATAATTCCAACCTTACGAATAATTCACAATTGAACTCAACTTTGCAAACAAAATCAGAAGAGATCAGACCCATTCGTGTTAATACTTAGAGAGCATGTACGTATATACAAGTACATACATCCAAAAACATTGCATAACCTTTGTAAAAACCGAAAGAACTATAAGATAAATGAAGGTTATGGCATACGACATTTGTGTCATGAGTGAGTTAACCGCTAAACATGCTTATAAGCTCGCCTTAACATTTCTCAGAACTGCAGTAATGCCCGTGCTTGAAGGGTTGGTGTTTTTGTCACCAATTTTGAACTTGTGTACGAAGGAGGTATGACTATATCTTTTCATATCCCTGGGATAATCATCAAATCAAACCCAAATCTTTATCAGACTCGATAATTCTGAAAGTTGAGATGGTAACAGTTACTTCTCAAAAGATGGACCAGGCTTAAAGACGTCAACGTGACAAAGATGAGCAACTTCATGACGAGTTTCAGCAGAAAGATTCTTCAAAATATCTGATATAACTAAACCATGTTTCTTTTTTAGTTCATCCAGCTCTTTTTGCTGCTCAATAAACAAATTCTCGAGTTTCCCCACAAAGATTTTAACTTCACTTTCGTCTCCATCTACATTTTCTTTCCTATCAACTTTGTTTTCATTCTTATCATCTTCATTTTCTTTCTTATAACCTTCATTTTCATTCTTACCATCTTCATTTCTAATAAAGGTTCTTTGGTTAATTCCAGAGAATCATGATTACTTAATGATGTGTTATCTTCAGAGGCATTTGAAAATGATTACTTCATTTTCATTTGATGGTGTATTAACTTCCTTTGGGTGAATCGCTCCAGTACTTTCGACCTGAAGGTAATCTTTCGAGAGCTAAAAGTCCAGGTGATTTAGTGCTCGAAGGGGATGGAAACTCACTTTGAGGTTCAGAAGCTGAGTCAACAGAAGGTGAAGCTGAAACTTCATTGTCTTCTTGATCATCGAAGTAATCCCGAGGTGCCCAATCTGGAATACATACCGAATTTCTGCATCAATCATTTCAGAGATTGTCGATACGTCTTGATTTGTTAAGTCTAGCTCTTCAACCATTTCACTAGCAACAACAATTGAAGTATCATTATCAGTGTCGAATGGGAAGTGAATGTTTCGAACATGGTTTGGCCCACAAAACCTCAAATTTCAGGATAGAAGGATAGAAATAAACTGAAAAGAGATCCCGAAAAGCAAAACTAGATGTGGCAAGTTTGACTCATTTAGTTATAAATGGCTAACCAAGGTTACATTTTATCGCTAATGAATATAATAAGAAAAGGAAACTTACAAATTACTTATATACCACAAAAAATTCGCTCAAACTATAATTTTTCGGACTTCTAAGATGTGTTTGCGAAAGTTTGACTCATTTAGTTATAAATGGCTAACTAAGGTTACATTGTATCGCTAATGAATATAATAAGAAAAGGAAACTTACAAATTACTTATATACCACAAAAAATTCGCTCAAACTATACTTTTTCGGACTTCTAAGATGTGTTTGCGAAATTAAACAGTGGGAAAGATCGTGTTTTTTTGCGAATTATTGGATTGTGGAAAAAGTTAAGGAACTCACAAAATTGATTTTGCAAATTATGTGATTATTTTGTAAAAAAAAATATTAAAAAGGTATGACATGTTACATACCCCACTAAAAAAAGGTTACATTCCGAAGTACCAGCTTTAATGTTAACGAGCCAGATGGCTTTGAAAATCAAACGGGTGAGTCACCCAAAGTCAGTTTTTAATGCACATTAAAGTATTTTTGGCCTAACATGATTTATGTAATCATTTGACATGCCAACTATTCATCAAAAGTTTTTGAGTTTAAAACTAAAAGGGTATCAGGTCAACCCAATCACACCTAGCCCATTTTAACTCATTACCTTACCCTTTCGAACAGTTTGCCACCTCTATAGAACATACACAAAGATCAACAAACAACCTGTGGTATCTTCTATTCTCCACACAAATATGTTAACTTTTCTAGGCACCATTTTGTTCCAAATCGTTTCTTTACCATCACTTTTCACTTGTAGAATCTTTTCCTCGACCAAACTTGAAAAAGATTTGACCGTCAACTTACCATCTTCAACAATCATCCATCGCCATCCATCCCTATAATTATTAGTAACAACCACATTTTGCAAAACATCTAGTAAATCATCAAATTCCTTGCTAACTCTACCCCTAATATTCCAAACCCAATGCTAAACCCAACATCACTCGTCGTTTACTCAATACTCTTGTCAATCACATTACTCTCCTTACTTCTATCTAACTGATATAGCCTAGATTCGTAGAAAATCTATCACATACTATACTTAGTCATATTAGAAGCTAGTTTATTTTGTGTGACTCAAACTCTTATAAGCTCTCAAACGCTCTCTTTCCGAATATACTTTAGAATAAATGTTTCTTCAATTGACACACTTTGAATTAAGGGTGTTATCAGGGTTTAATGTGAATTTAACAAGGGTCAATTGGGTTGTTTTAAAGAGGAAAAAATCATTTGAAACCTGATTTTAATCATAGGTTTGGTTAAGAGGGATTAACATAATCCGAAAAAGGGCTATATGAAAGAATAATAAGAAAAAAGGGCAATTCGAATAAACAACCGATCTTTAATAANGACACGACACGAACACGATAAGACACGGATCTGTTAAGCCCTAACACGAACACGACACGATAAGCTAATCGTGTCAGATCTTAAAACACGAACACGAACACGAAAATTTACAGGTCACACGAACACGACACGATAAGACACGATAAGAGGTCTTAACATGTCTTGACACGCTAAAACACGAAATCTTAACAGGTCTTAACAGGTCTTTAACAGGTCTTAACAGGTTTTAACAGGTCTTAACAGGTCTTTAACAGGTCTTAACAGGTTTTAACGGGTTTTAACAGGTCTTAACAGGTCTTATCGTGTCTTATCGTGTCTTAACAGGTTACACGAGGTCTTGACACGAACACGACACGTTATCTTATCGTGTCATCTTACACAAACACGAACACGACACGAAACACGATAAGCCAAACACGAAACCTGTTAATTTCGTGTCGTGTCGTGTCGTGTTTTCGTGTTTCGTGTCGAAATTGCCAGCTCTAATAGTGAATGCTCTAAGTTGTTCATTTTATACATTTCTAAGCAAAAGTTATTAGTTGAATTTTATCTCTACTACTTATAATGCATGTATATGTATTCTTTAAATTTAAAATGTTTAAATTTGAGTAATGTTGATTGCCTATAGTAACCTTTTGAACTTAAATTATTAAATGGCAAGTAATGTTAGTAAAGTATTATACCTTTTATTAAAAATGGTAACATTATCTACAACTAAATTAATATTTTAATATATTGTTTAATCTTTAAACATTTATTATTTTTTTGTTTCTAACCCATTAATTTTTTTTCTCGTAATGACTACAAATTAAACCCGTGAGTTTTGCATCAAAGGTCGAACCAGAATCACGATTTTTAAGTATAGTTATTTGGCGTTATACACCGTCGTTTTGCTATGATATTCGTTTAGTCTGGATTAAAACTCGGATTGAAACAATACTTAGAAATTGATTTTCTTTTCTTTATCAATTGCAATAAGGTCTTCTGCTATAGGTTTAAAAGAGAAATGATACATGGACTTAAAAATGGACCTAATTGTGAACCTAAAAATATGTGGCATGATCCTGACGTGTTGTAAAATAAGTGGGTCCCTGTCTGCAGCCATCAGGATGATTACACGTGTTTTTAGGTCCACTTTTAGGTCCATGTATCATTTCTCGATTTAAAAAGACACCTTTTCTATTAGTGAGTTATTACCTTAATACTGTTAAGGAAGAGATCCACCAATAACAAACATTGAATGGTTTCAACTTATCCTCTCATTTTATTTTTTATTTTTTTAATTTAAACCTAACTCAATACTATTAAAGCTAAAATATGGATGAAAGACACAAGCTTTGAATCTAGAAAAAAGTTTTTTAAATGCGAAGTCCTAAACCACACTTTACTAAACATCCAAATGTAATGCATAAGTCAGAACATAATATATAACGAGTGCTGTCTCTTTTCTCTTTATCCATTTGGTTTTTATAGCTGAAAAAGTGAGATTTGGTATTAGATTATGGGACCTAGCCTCCAATAACATCTAATTGCTTCTCTTGACAAACCACTATCAGGAAACAATAATCATAAGGAATAAAATAATTATATACTTGATTAAAAAAATTTAAGCAACTTTGTCTTTTGCCCTCACCAACCAAATTACAATAATTTTGTTAGAAATTCGAGCAATTAAGACTTTTCCAAAAATTTCTACCCATAGCACATCAGTTAAACTGTTTTTTATCTAGATTAGTTAGTTGTACTAATTCAATGGCATGACATGATAACATGATTTGTTCATGCCACAACATAGACTTGCTTTTTATTGCAAAGTGATTATGGTATAATGATATGTTTTCGAGGGTATAAAAGACATGTGGCTTGTCTACAACGTGGAGAGCTTCTTCAAGACAGAAAATTCATCTAACGTTGCCAAAAACTCATTGCCTCACATATATTTGGAAACACGAACATGAATCAAGAAGCTAAAAAGAAGTAAAATTCGACGAAAGGAGCATATGGCGCGAACCTTTTTTCACCTAACATGCACCAACATGTTCGACACTTCGACATGCCTTTTGTTCAACATGGCACTAATTTTTTACCGAAGATTTTAAACTCAAGTCATTTGACTTATTGGAGAATACACACCACACAAATCGACCCATATTGGGTAGAGGGTAATTTCAACCACTGGTCCAATAACAAGAACTATTAANTTAAACATTTATTATTTTTTTGTTTCTAACCAATTATTTTTTTTCTCGTAGTGACTACAAATTAAACCCGTGAGTTTTGCATCAAAGGTCGAACCAAAATCACGATTTTTAAGTATAGTTATTTGGCGTTATACACCGTCGCTTTGCTATGATATTCGTTTAGTCTGGATTAAAACTCGGATTGAAACAATACTTAGAAATTGATTTTCTTTTCTTTATCAATTGTAATAAGGTCTTCTGCTATAGGTTTAAAAGAGAAATGATACATGGACTTAAAAGTGGACCTAATTGTAAACCTAAAAAAATTTGGCATGATCCTGACGGGTTGTAAAATAAGTGGGTCCCTGTCTGCAGCCATCGGGATGATTACACGTTATTACCTTAATACTGTTAAGAGATCCACCAATAACAAACATTGAATGGTTTCAACTTATCCTCTCATTTTATTTTTTTATTTTTTTAATTTAAACCTAACTCAATACTATTAAAGCTAAAATATGGATGAAAGACACAAGCTTTGAATCTAGAAAAAAGTTTTTTAAATGCGAAGTCCTAAACCACACTTTACTAAACATCCAAATGTAATGCATAAGTCAGAACATAATATATAACGACTAACGAGTGTTGTCTCTTTTCTCTTTATCCATTTTGGTTTTTATAGCTGAAAAAGTGAGATTTGGTATTAGATTATGGGACCTAGCCTCCAATAACATCTAATTGCTTCTCTTGACAAACCACTATCAGGAAACAATAATCATAAGGAATAAAATAATTATATACTTGATTAAAAAAATTTAAGCAACTTTGTCTTTTGCCCTCACCAACCAAATTACAATAATTTAGTTAGAAATTCGAGCAATTAAGACTTTTCCAAAAATTTCTACCCATAACACATCAGTTAAACTGTTTTTTATCTAGATTAGTTAGTTGTACTAATTCAATGGCATGACATGATAACATGATTTGTTCATGCCACAACATAGACTTGCTTTTTATTGCAAAGTGATTATGGTATAATGATATGTTTTCGAGGGTATAAAAGACATGTGGCTTGTCTACAACGTGCAGAGCTTCTTCAAGACAGAAAATTCATCTAACGTTGCCAAAAACTCATTGCCTCACATATATTTGGAAACACGAACATGAATCAAGAAGCTAAAAAGAAGTAAAAATCGACGAAAGGAGCATATGGCGCGAACCTTTTTTCACCTAACATGCACCAACATGTTCGACACTTGGACATGCCTTTTATTCAACATGGCACTTATTTTTACCAAAGATTTTAAACTTGAGTCATTTGACTTATTGGAGAATACATACCACACAAATCGACCCATATTGGGTAAAGGGTAACTTCAACATCTGGTCCAATAACAAGAACTATTAAAACCGGCTTCTAATAACAAAAAAACAACGTGCTAATCCGCTAACAGGATATGCGTAATGCATTCAAATTTTGACAACTTTGCAGGCACGTCATATGCATTTAGAAAAGAAGACTTGAGATTCATGTGATGCAAGATTTGCGAAAGTTGCATACTTTCTAAAATTAGATATTTCAGCATTGACACTAATTTACGAATTGCTCCCAACTCTTGCAACTAGCCTTCTTAACCTGATTGTGGTCTTTAGACCAGCATTACGACTTGTTATGACGGTTGCTTTCACTTTATTATGAGGAACTTCGTGTATAACTGTATACGAATTCTTTATTTTACGTCTTTAAAATAAGGAATACACATAACACATATCAGTAACTTCATTCTCCAAATATATCACGTCTTATACAAATCTTTCATAACAAGCCTTAAATATGAGGCATCCCTCTTTCGTCTTAATTCACTGCTTCTATATCAAGAATCTACAGTCAGTGATATACTCAAAGTCTCAAACTGAAGAAGGGAAGATGGTGGGTTGGGTAATGGATCAAAACTGGGTCTGGGTCAAAATGGTCCACCTTTTAATGCTGGTCACGTCAAAAATAATAATATGTCTCATTTGACCCATTTGAGATAAAACACAACCCAACTCGGCCCATTCACTTATAAATCGGTTAAAATTGAAACAGCCACCTCCAGGCTTTAGTATTTAGTATTAAGACATTGTACAAATTAAAGTAGGAGAATGAGATTTCTTGCAAGCATTATGTATTGGGATGTTATAATGTTTAAAGTAGCCTCGAGGTGCTGCATCAGTAAATGGAATACAGTAAAGAATCATGTGAATCAGATTTTTCTGAGTAACCACCCGGTATTGTATACATGGGTGCTAGTCAAAGAGGGGGAAAACTGACTAGCCAAGGCACCAACATTTTACCTGGACCTTGTGTAGAATGATAGTGCTAAAGGTATGCCATAATTTTGGCATGACGCAGAAGCCTCCTTTCAAAAAAGGTATAATTTTTGGTCTGAAACAAATCCAGAAATTAGAAAGTTGGAGCATAAGTTTTCATCTGTGACTGGAGTAGAGGTCGCAACGCGGGTGGGCTAGGTAACAGGTCAGGTTGGTTTGACCAGCAAGGGCGCAAGGCAGCAGCCAATTTTATGTCCGTATTAAGACTTCTCTATGAGTAATCTAATGCACTAAGCTATATCATTACCAATTATAATATAAGATTTTTAATAAAGCGATTAACATACTTTATGCATTAAAATATACTTTGGGTTACTTTTGACCCATTTAATCTCATTTGACCCGTAACCATTATAATAAACCTTCGTAATTTGACTCATTTGAAATAAAATTTAACCCAATCCAACACTTGGTAAGCTAGTCAGTGATGTTAACTTTTGCATGTGAACTTTAACTTCACCTTCTTTTCAGTATGCATTCTGTGATCATATCTATCTTTGCATATGGTCAGATTTTCAAGTTCCTAATTAAAACACACAGGCGGCCACCTGTGTTGTGTCTCCTGTTCAAGTATGATGGTATCAAACTTACACACATGAGATATTAGATGACTAAAGTTTCTACGTGGAACAGAATCCGCAAGTTTCTACCATGAACCATGAAATACGTCTAAGAATAAGGCAATACACTATCTAATTCCTATGGGTTCTGATAAAACGCTTTCATTTTACTAAACCAGCAAAAATTCATATTCTGCTGATAAGTTTTTACGTAAACATATACCGAACCAAATTATAAGTAACATTAAACATTTATATCAGCTAAATACTAAAGGTGCATAAATTTACCAAAAGATGTGAAGGAATTGAAACAGGAAAATAGGGGACAAACACTTCACTTAGTTTCGCTGACTTTTTTCTTGAACACATTTCCAATTTTAATACTTTTCTAGAAAAGGAAAAAAAAAAAATGGTTTTCTGAAAATTTGATTGAAAACAGAATAGTAGAAAAAATATTGTCTCCATCCTAAGGGCGCAAACTAGTTGTTTTCTTGGGTGATTCAATTTTGATGTAGATTCGATACTGATTGTTAAGAATTATATCAAGTTCAAATCTGAATACAAATACGAGTTCGAACATAAATAATTTATACTAGTTTATCACAAGATCTCAGAGATGTTTTCAACATATTCTAGCATCCCAATCATGATGAAGCAAATTTAATCAAAATCTCATAACTGTCATGACAATATAATCATTAAATTAGTGAAAGTGTTTGATTGTTGGCGTATTTTATCATAAACTAGCAACATAAAATGACTGGAAATATGATATTTACACTTTAATGCTCATATTATATTTAAACATTTAATTTTATTAACCAGTCGTAGTGAATGTTGTATGTCAATATATTGGTTTATTTCATTGAAGATTAGATTGGTTTTACATTTTAAGAAGATACATTTTGATAGATCCAATAAATGGGCTCTAAAATTGTTGAACCCAAGCAGCGAATATGACTCTGGACTTGGACCAACATACCCCCATTGTCTATACTCCAAATATTAAATATCATTAATATGTTATGGAGTTATGGACTATGAAGCTCTATACATTATTATTTTTTTATATAGAAAGTGATAAGTTTACGGTCACCTTAAATAATATGTTAAATAGGAATAAAAGTTTGTTACAAGAATTTAGCAAAGACTTTTGTGATACCCCATCTAAAAATGAATTTGCTAGAAAAAACTACTTGAAAAAATTAAAATAAAAATATATTTGCAAGATTAGCAACTTCTTATGTGCTTCCCTTGATAATTTTTGAAACACATTTTAAGCTTTTGATGATAATAATTGAACAACCTATTGTTTTTAAATCTTTGACAGGTCGGTCCTAATTCGGCTAATTTTCAACTATCAACTCATGTGCTCTTGTCAATATGTCATGCTTCTAAATTTCTAATGGTCACTTTCATTGAACCTGTCATACTTTGTACTAAAGTTTTCAATACTAAAATAATGGCGTTTTTTCTGTGTTTTCAGTGTTATTATGGTTTGTTTGGCTTAAATATATATCACGTAGTTGATGTGTTAAAAATTAGTTTGCACGAAAAAAATCCAAAAAATTGCAATCTTGGTCTGGTCTGGAATGTACGGCTCATTTTTGCGCTATTAGCTTTTTGATTTTTGGATTATGATACGCTCATGTTTCAAGCTAGTGATCGAACTAAACAACAATATAAATTCACACTATATAAACTTAGTTAACTTAGAGTCCATAAAAAAGCTTAAAAATGAACTTTTCAGTAAACTATTTGCCTAATATGTCCCAAAGGCATATCTTGAAGCTAGCTTAAAGATTTTTAAAAACATTTAATATGCATGTTTTAGGGGAAGTTTAGACGTGAATCTTATTTATAATTTAAGGGTCAAATGATTAGATTTTCAAATACAGGTTAGTAATTGTTACAATAAAAATTGATCTTTGAAATACATGTTCACATCACCAACCTATGATATAAATTTTATTTTTTGGATATGATTTTTCGGGATTAAAAAAAATAATATTTTGTTGGTACAATTTCAATGATCTGCCCATCTACCTGCCAGTTTGGAAACATTATTAATTTTTTAATTTCTTGATTTCATTAGTGCTGCCAAGAAACCTCTCTGGCATACAATCCTCCCATAACTCTATGTTATCCCTCAAAACCTCTCTTATTTCTCATTTCCAAAACCCATCATTCTCAAAAAAACTACTAATAATCTAATTCTGATTATTCGAATTATGCAAGACTTGCATGCGAAACCACATGGGGAGAAGCATGATAAGCATGATGACTCGACCGCTATCACACGGTCTGGTCAAAGTGTTTTCATGTCTGTCTACAAGACCAAAGTTGGTGATGAGTGTTGGCTGATCACCATCACTTGGTGCAAGAACATGTTACTTCATGGTTTATCAGTGTCTATAGATGGACCAAAGGATGAGACTACATGTAAAGTCGAGCTAAAACCTTGGTATTTTTGGAGAAAGCAAGGGTCCAAAAACTTTGTATTGGATGGTAAGGCAATTGATGTCTTTTGGGATTTAAAAAGTGCAAAATTTCATGGTGAAACCGAGCCTAGCTCAGAGTATTATGTAGCGGTTGTTTGTGAAGAAGAAGTCATTCTTTTACTTGGTGATATGAAAAATGACGCGTATAGGAAAACAGGATGTAGGCCTTCTTTGATTGATCCAATATTGATATCAAGAAAGGAACATGTTTTTGGAAAGAAAAAGTTTTCAACACGAGTCAAGTTTCATGAAAAGGGTCGATTTCACGAGTTATCAATTGAAGCAAAGAACAAGAATACTGATCATGGGGTTGATTCCGAAATGGAGATAAGAATAGATGGACATATGATGATTCATGTGAAGCATCTTCAATGGAAATTTAGAGGTAATGAATGTATTAATTTAAAGAAAGTGAACATTGAGGTTTATTGGGATGTTCATGATTGGCTTTTTAATCCTGGTTTGAGGCATGCATTGTTTATAATCAATTTGACTGCTCCTACCACAAATCAAACATCATCGTTGTCTTCGACGCCTTTGTCATCACAATCATCAGGGAGTGGTGGTTCATCAGAAGGGTTTGATTCTAGTGGATTATATGAGTTTTGTCTTTTCCTTTATGCTTGGAAGGTTGAATGAGATTATGATTAAATTTACTTCATCATCTATGTACTATTAAGTGCTTTTACACATCTTTTATATGAAAATTTTCGTCTTTTATACACGTTATTGTATCCAAATTAAAGTCACAACTTCTTTACGTATTATGCGTTAAGCGTAATTTATTGCTTATGATTGAAAACGCATGCAAGTATACACTTTATCAGATAGTGCGTTTTCTATGAGTTCGGTTGCAAATACTCATTGATTTGAATGTATTTTTGCAACCAAATTCACAATAACCCTTGTAGAATTGGTTAGCTAAAAGAACTATATGTATTTCTATGCATGTTTTGATTGAAAATACACTAATCATTCCCTAATTTGAAGTAGAGCATATTGAATATCTGCCTAGACGTTTATTCAGCGGTGAGAATATCACAAACAAACAAGAAAAGAAAATGCCAATTTTTCAAGTTTGTAACTTTTGAATCTTGAAGATTAATAGCATGGCCCACAACCAGCCCAAGAAAAGGTTTTGACTGAAGCCTGCCACTTGGCCCAAGTTCTATCTTTTCAACCCTTGACTATTTGACTGAATGACTGGGGCGTTTACTTCTATTTGATTTAGTCTTGATAGTTGATACAAATAGAGGAATGCTAATTACCTGTGGATGCATATAAGAGAAGAAATTAAAAAATAAGTTTGAGAGTGACACTAACTAAATGACACGTCATTTTGTTAAAAGGAATTTGTGTGAATATTTTGTAGTTCTAACACTAGTTATGATGCCCGCGCACGCGCGGGGATTTTTTTTACCTATTGTTAATTGCATCTTATCTATATTTTTTGTATTTATCTTCTACTTGTGTTGTGGATAAATATAAAATGTTACCTAATAAGAAAATAATCTTTTTTTTAAATATCTTATCTATATTTTTTGTATTTATCTTCTACTTGTGTTATGGATAAATATAAAATGTTACTTAATAAGAAAATAATCTTTTTTTTTAAATAAAATTATTACTAAATAAAGTATGGTTCCAATTTTTTTGAAATGAAAAATTCCCAATAGGGGTTTTGTTTTATTATATAAAAGATTTCTCATACAAAAATGATCATAACTAAAAACATGTTAAATTTTACCAAAGAGCTTGTGTCTCAATAGTACTCCAACTATGTTGTACGAGAAACTCTTTAACCAAATGGTTATGTGAGATAAATTTGTGATGTAACTGTTGTGACATAGTTAAAATTGTCATTCTAAAACAAATTGCTAAATTTATGTCTAAAATCGTGTAGAGGCATTGTAATCTATATAACCTGTAAAGCATAATGTGCCACACAAAACTAATGGAACAAATTTGTAATTTTAAGGCGACATTCCGCACTCCATGTTTTCATCGTCTACATTTAATACGTGACACACAATTTATTTTATTTTATTTATTTATTTATTTTACTTGAGAGATTATTTCAGGTAAGATTTCGTTATTAGGCATAGCTTTTTTATTTTAGTGAATCTTTCAACCTTGTCGAAAACAATTGTCTGGTCGTAAATGACCAAACTTACTCCTTGAGAGATGGTCTTGAAATGAAGTATCTTATTTCTCGAAAGAATTTGTGTTCATCATTGCGAGAATGTATCTATCGGCCTTCTGCGATGCATCAGTGTTCAATTATACACGAGAGACGGGTACTGTGGGGTAAGGGTCAGGTGGGGATGATGCACATGGATAAGACTTAAGAGTATGTGGACCTAATTGTAATTTGGACACCACAGACAGGACCATGTAGGCATGTACTTAGCTCAATAATTTCCTCATTTTGAGTGTACTGTATCTGGATCTGATCTTGATCACAGAGCTAAAATTTGCAAATCTATGTGACTTTTCACTAGTTTTGTGTGGCACATTATGCTTTACAGGTTATATAGATTATAATGCCTCGACACAAGTCGAGTCCTTACAAGTTGTAACTTTGCCACAAGGCCCCAAATATTGCCTACATTTTTAGCGTGTTTCACCTTTTAGAACTCGACTTTGTCAATACATCAAGATCAAGACAAGGGTATAAATTTCATTATATTGTAGAAACCAGGTTCACATAAGCGAGTCATAATCCAAAACCCAAGAAATCAATCACAAGTTATGTTTTTTTGATACAAAACAATAAATCGAATAATAAAGAGAAGAAGCACCATAAATAATAAACATATGTCCATCTAGTATGTATGTGTATATAGAGAGAACAAGAATAAATTAAATCAACACGTACTCTTCACTTTCCGAAACCAAACCATTTCGCTAAGAAAAAAGGATTCTTTCCTTTTTCACGAGGGGGCTCGCCTGATTGTGCTTTAGCTGGTGATGGAGTTTGTTTCGTTGGCGTTTTCGGTTTACCTGATATAAAATAATGATGTTAGAGTTAACTAACAACTTTATAAGGTTGTTATTGTCCTAGAACCACATAAACAGCGAAACTAGTACCTGTTGGAGGCAAAGTGTCGGGTTTTGCCTCGTTGGGAGACTTTCTCGAGCTTTTTTCAAATGTTTTTGGAGATTGATGTTTTGTTTCGTTAAGTTCCTCTTTTGCTGGTGGCGCTTTCTCACGGTTACCTGTGATACACACACAATCTTTTAAGAGCACACAAAAGGGGATGAACTGTGTGGCCGATGACCGGTCAACCAACCCTCATATAACACGGGCCGAAAAAGACAGTTCAAAAATATTGAAACTAATCAACGGACAGTATACCAAACCAAAAACTGAAAAAACCGAACCAATGTTAAACAATTTGCCTCCATCTTTAAACTTAAGGTCCATCAGATTCAACATTTGCTCGTATACAAATATGCTTTCTAATTTTACTTATATATGCTTTCCCTTTTACTCTAATGATTGATTAATTTATGAACTATGTGCTTAAACTTATTAGATACACTTGTGTTGGGGAAATCTCAAAATTCATTAAGTTATCATAAATGGATTGAGTTCAGTATAAAAAGAGAATGGTTTGTGTAGATTTTACTTTATCCCACATAGATGCATAGTGAAACTGAAAGTGAATATATAGGTTAAAGGTTCTAAGCTTAAAAATGAACAGTGTTGCAGTGTGTGTCAGTTACAAAATTGGCACGCTCTCCTCAACTGTTTTTGAAATAAATTGTTTACATGAGATCGCTTTATCTTTTATTTTATGCTCAATGTCTTTCTTTCCCTAGATTATGAAGAAAATAAAACAAAGCAACTACTAACAAATCTTTTTTTTTAGGATGAGCTAGAACAACAATTTAATTTTTGCCTCATAACAGAAAACACTACAATTTTTTTCCAGAGTATGCATGTGCTGATCTGATCATCTGCATACCCAACAAACCACGTATGTCCACCCCTTAAGAGCCTTTTGGCAATGTCTATAAACCAAGTAATTGGATGAGGACAAGAAAGTAAGAGGGTTGTTTGAATAGTTGTTTTGCTGGAAGGTTTTTTCACTTTTGGTACTTTTCGTTTTTTTAGTAAAGTTCATTTATTTTTAATTTTGTTATTACTTAATTAGTTATTTCCCGTGAATCTCGCTAAACAAGTATGAAAACTTACTCTCATTAGGAGGCTTCCCGTAATTGTGCCTTAAAGCTTCAAAAGAAGCACCATCTCTTTGTTCTTGTGTCACTGAGGCCAAAATCAAGAAATTATCAGTTGTGAGCTAGATTTCAAATGATTCTTTACACATCGGGGGACAACGCTGTCGCTACCAAGGGTCAAACGGCTATTTCACACTGAGAAATATATCTGTCTAGCTAAGCATGCAAAGCTAACGTATATTTTGTATCAAAGTGAGGATAATATGTACGCACATTGATCATACAAACTATTTCCATAGTTGGGCGCAGAGCCGACCGAAAGCAACCGCGCAGCTTCCGTATCTTTAGTTGTAGCCGTGTTCAGATTTTGTGTGTCTAATAATATACCTGCAAGCTGATTTACATATAAAGAAATAATTTAGAACTAGATCAAGAATCTACATCATCAAATGCATATAGTTAAGAATACAAAACAAGTGATTGAGTTTTTGCAAGTTTAACATCACAATTTGTCAAAATTCAATTATTCTTGTAAACCAGAATGTCATTTTGTTATATAGAGATAATGAGTTTGCAACCCAAAACATAATGCGGAAGAACAAAAAGTAAACCAACGACTATGAAAGAAACGTCCCATAAAAAACTTCCGGGATTTACCATGAGTTTCTTTAAGACGGGGTTTTGAAGTAGGTCATATGCATCCTCACAATAATTATCTGTAAGAATAGTACACTTGGATCCAACCTATTCACATAGAGAACAATATATGTCAAGAAACACGTCAAATACAACTTTATTAGCCCAGGATCTTGAGCTATGTAAAGCTCAAGTATGATCAACACAGCAACACTGATAACATGATAAGACATTAGAAACTAAAAAGTTTGACAATTGATCACCTTATTAATGCTCTAAAACAAGCAAAATGTCCCAGAAGTACGTCTTAAAGCACAACTTTTGCAATGATAATATATATATATAATTAGGGGATTGCATGTCCAAATACTTTTATGTGAAGGTAAAAAAAATGACCAATATCAAATGAGATTATGAAGTATTTTGTACAAACCTCCTCATTAGTCTTGAGAATTTCTTGCCCAACCACAAGAATGCTTAACTGCTTGTTCATCATTAAGATCTCCAACTCTATCTGGTGATGATACATAGTAACAGATAAATCAACCAAAAATAATATGTAACCTTTTCTACTGGAACACAAGGACGAAGGACTCATGCGGGTGTTTGAAATTGTGCTGCTCAGTTTATGGCTGTATGGGTCACTTTATGACTATTTGCAACTAAAGTGATTCTCAATGTGTGATTAATTATAGATTATTTCACTTATAAATCTATAACAAATCAGAAACACTCAAACGAATTATTATGTATGCATCTTTGTTAAAAAAAATACAGCAAATTAAGACTCACACACCCATTATAATTTTTTTTAATACACTTGTTGTCTCGCCTCTCGACTAAAGCTTAAGCCTTGATGTGCCACTTAAATGCCACTAGACTGTATAGTAAGCATGCATGTTGCCATGTTGGTGGCTTATTATCTAATCTAATCATGATATATCATGTTTATCGTTATCAAAACACAAAACTAAACACCCCTTAAGAAATGGAGCATAAGCACAAACCTCATTGGCAAAGAGGATGGCGGAGGCATCAACACCAGCATGGTGAAAGAGCCATGCAGCCTGCCGCTGCTTCCACATCTTTCCCCTTCTCACATTCAAAACTGGCACCACCATTTCCATGGTGTCGCCACCCCCATCAACCATTGCATTCCTTTTAGTTCTCATCTTAGTATCCAACAACCATGCATAGCAAATTGCTGACACCATTGAACTTGTACCTGTAATTTTCATCCCAAACCAATGAGCAAGGCATATATAATGTCACAAATATTATTTTTTTCTCTAAAAATATATACGAATTTCGAATGGTTATAACTTACTGTTTGAATGTCCCGATAGCACAATCTTTGCTTTCCCTCTAATTTCGCCATTTAACAACTTAAAAATCTTAGCTCTTTGATTCTTCAAGAACCCATTAAGATCCAACTGACCCACTTCTAAATCTTTCACTTCATTAACAGGGCTAGATTTTCTTGAAATCTTGTCAGTAAAGCACGTGGACGACGAAATTGATCTCCTTTGGGCAGATTCCACTAGATTCCTTGGTGGTGAAAGAATTTGCTTATCTGAAACAGAACATGTTGAGGATGATATTGATCGCCTATGAGCCGACTCAACTAGGTGCCTTGGTGGTGATAATGGTATGTCCCCAGAAGCTGCATTGGTTGTTTTTATAGATCTTCTATTTGGTATGATTTGTTGTTGAATTACATTCGGGTCATTTTGGAACCGTGATCGTCGGTGTGTGGATAACCGCGGTGGGATAAGGGTCGTTGGGTCGGCAGCTGACAGGGTGGTTAAGGTGGCAGAGGGTGGTGGGGGTGGGGGTGGAAGTGATGGTGGTGGCGAATTGTGCTCGAAGCGGGACCTGCGGTGGGTGGATACTCGTGGTGGGATAATGTCAGGAGAGGGGCTTATCGCAGTATTGGTTGTGGTAGGTGGTGATGTGGCGGAATTCGGGTGGTCTGAAGTAGGTGGTTTAAGGATGTTGTTGAACCATTTTTGGACTGCGGAACCAGGGGAATTGTCGATGGGGACTGGAGGAAGAGACGCGTCAACGTTGGTTTGAGAGTTGTTTCGGCTGTGACTTTGTTTCGCCGATTTCGTTAATATTTCACCAGTGAACACGTCCACTGACCGGTGCCTGTTTTTTTGGTTTACATCAACATTCCATGTATTAAAACTTAAGATCTTAAGGGCGTCAACAATCACACATACGACACAATGACACAAAACTATCTTTCAGTTACACTTTCAATTATTGTCTCTATGCTATTTGGATCATGCTAATCTTAGACCAAATTACTCTTTCAATTCATTATTTCAACGAAATATGAATCATGCTAATCTTAGCCAAAATATATTCTCTTATTATTATTATATAGTGACAACTTATACATCACTAATCTTAGTTTCACAACCAAGTAAAAACTTGCTACTACGAGTAATTGGTAACGACTCAGAAATGTAGCAGCAATGAGAAGTTAACAACGTAGCGTACTAACAACAAATTTTGGCTATCCAGTAACTACTTAACTATGGCTGTTTGACAGACAGTTTTTCTATACAACATATCCTATATTATATACATACTATAAATAATGATTGATGAATTATAATTCAAACATGCATGTTGTGAGAAAAAAAATACCTTCTAGCAGAACGAGATAATGGATCTCTTTCCGTAATTGAAGAAGTCGATAATCTAGGCTTAGACACACCAAACCTAGGAGACCCCACAAGCCGAGAAGGTGAATTCCCCTCAGCTCGTGATGAGCCACGGTTAGGTGAAGAAGCCACTAGTTTTTTCGCTTCTTCTAGCCACTCTTGAGTCAATCTACTACTCGTACTCCTCGTACTCATATCAAAACTATCTTCTTCATCCATCGCGTCCACGTTACCACCACCCGTAAGATTATAAACTTTTTTCTCATTATTTACCGCTCCAAAAAACATATCATTCATAAAATCAGCAATGTCAGGGACTTGTTCTTGGCCTCGACTTCCTTTTCGTCTATTTTCAGCCAGTTTCTTTTGAAGGTTTTCATTTCCTACATTTTTACTAAATCGTCGTTGATCCATTAGTCAATGTGTGTGCGAGTACACGAACATGTACTATACTGCGATCAGATTAGAAGTTGTTTGGTATCAAAAACATGGCTGAGAACACTGAGATTTGTTTGAAGTATTTAAAGAGGGTTGATGGCCGGCTAATGAAAGGAATAGTGTCGTGTTATTTGTTGTATTGTGTTAATTATTCGGCATTATTTAATAGGAGAAGAAATCTATGTGCAACTAAAAATGTTAGAAAAATGTCTACAAGAGAGATTTGGCCTATGAAAGAGATGGTTTTGAACTTTTCTTATGTGATACAATAATATACAAATTGTTTAAGAAATTATAGATGATGGCATTGGTTATGTCAAGGGTTACCAATTGTATGTTTATGCTAGTATTGGTTTATAATAAAGTGTTAGTTTACTTTGGTTACACGCAACATTTTAACAATTGTTAAGAATCATATACTTACAGGTTTATCAGATAGGAGCAAACCAGAAGTATGAAATCGAAATAAGTTCTTGGTGTTTTAAAGCAATTTGGTTCAAACTAGTAGGAGTGAGATTCGAAACTTGAACTTTGTAAAAATATTCACAGATAGATAAAAATTACACGGTAAACCGGTAAAGTTAGCTTTTAAATCAAAATCGAAGTAGAAACCCTACTCTTAAGAAGCGAACATTTTTTTTTTTTTTTTTTTCTTTTTTGGAAAAAGCTTACTTAAAAATCCCAGAACTACTTAGAAAACCAACTTTATAATGGATCATTAGATCCGGTATGAAAACTTTGCTAAATATTAGTACCAGTTTTGATAGGGTCATTATTACTTGTATTGTTTTATAATGAATATTAAGTTTGTTTTTAAATTTGAAGACTTTGTTAGGAAGATCAGGCCCAAAAGTAATGGTAATCTAAGTTAGCCCATGAAACTAGTTCCAATAAATGAGATCAAGTGTAGAAGAATTGCAGGACACTGAAAGTTTGAAGAGTGCAAAACTTGAACTTCCAGTCCTTAGCTGAAAGTCCCTTATTACAAATGTTTCCAAATTCTAACTTAAAAATCTATGATAGAATAGTAAAAGGGATCAACCCAAAGTTCATATAAAGTTAGCTTAGACATATTTGTAAGATCTTCTACTCGTATTTTCAATTGATCCCTAATTCCATATGCAGAAAATGAGTTCTCCAAGCATTAATAAAGTCGATTCCCTATGAACTTCCACAAAAGGCAGAAAAATATATAAGTTACTTATTACCGTTGATTTGATTGTTAAGTAATCCAAACTTAAATCACATAAATTTCATGCCGATTTTCAACTCCTGATCTATATGCACTTAAAACTTGCTGATAATTCTCAGAGAATTTCATGTGGTGTCTAGTTGTGCCGGCAAATGATACCAAAATATCAAAAGCGGTGATGAGTTTCATCCATATCCGATCCTCGTTCCATTTTAGTATAGACGTGACACATGTACAACAATACGTGTTCTTAATACATTATAAATGTTATCGTGCCTTTCCTATATATGAAAAAGATCACATATTACTTATCTCATGTGCATAATCATAGATTGACATTTGAGCTGCTTAGTATAATCCATTGGCCGTACATGATCCTCTTCATGTCGCTTCTAATGACGCTTTTCTTGTTTCGGTTTATTCCCTTTCCATAACAAACAATAATTTTAGCATAAAGAAGCTAGCTTCCAAACATAACCAGTCTAAAACAACAAGTATGTGACCCCTTGAGCATGCTTAAGAGCCATCTTAGATTTATAAAAAAAACTCCAAATTTGACTTCTTCAAAGCATCCTCAAAGTTGGGGTAAGCTGTGTTTATTACCACAATAAGAAAATAATCATCAATTCGAAAATTTCAAGTTGAAGGTAACTTGTTTGACAGTTAAAAGTTAAAATCACATATTGACAATATTCTTTGTCATTGTCGGATATTAGCATATACTAATTTGGTGTCTGTATATATATGAGCTTAAAACAGTACACATTAGCCCATCTTTATCATATGATCATTTTATGATATAAACAGAAAATCGCTTGATCTTTTGTTATTTTGTTTGACTTTCCACTACAAGGAGTCAAGACATCAATGGACTTTCGAGGTTTTGTTATTGGTTGTCTTGTATTTTCTTATTTTGCAGCAGGTTGCTATGGAGTTACCCTGTCTTCCCTTCAAATGACTCTTAAAGTCACTGCTTTTTCCCCACTAGGCCATGGTATATATACAAACAATTATTTATTTATTTATTTGTTTGCAGGCTATACTTCTTATCATGCTTGTATGTAACATACTTACGCTTCGTTTTCATTAATCATCGTATAACAACGTTACACTAATTGGTGAAAAGAAACGAAAGTACGTTTTGCGATATTACACTACATTCAATTATGAAAACTTGAGTATGTTACATGTAAAGATAAAAAGTTAAGTAAGCTGAATATGATGAATAAAAGTGAAAGTACGTTACATTTTAGGAAAATTAACCGGTGTTTATATTTGATTATGAATTTTTCAGATTTAAAAGCTGGGGAGGATGATCTCACACTAAAATGGGAACTCGACTCAAAGTTCCCATCTGATATAGACTCGTCCTACAAGACTGTAAAACTCAAACTTTGCTATGGACGGGAGAGCCAGGAAGGCCGACCATGGCGGAAGACGGTGGATGACCTAAAGAAAGACAAAACGTGCCAACACACGATTGTCCAAAGGCCATATAGTCCTACGAATAATTCATTTGTTTGGACAGTTGAAAGAGACATCGCTTTGGGTAAGTACTTTGTGAGGGCATATGTGTACAATGATCAACAAATAGTGGTAGCGTATGGCCAGAACACAGGTGATGTTGCACTTCTTGACTTGTATCATATAATACCGATCACTGGTCGACATGCCTCCATTGATGTTGCATCCATTTGTTTTTCGGTTTTTTCAGTTGTTTCGTTGGTTGGGTTTTTCTACATGGAAAGTAGAAAGACCAGAACTGTGCTACAAAAATGATTTGAGAATATGTAAGGGTTCACTACAACTCTACAAGGCAAGGGGGTGCCATCGTTTTTTTCCTCAACTTCAGTGAAAAAAATTATATTTTGAATGTTGTAGGCTTGGTAGCAAGTTAGCAACTGCTTGTTATTAAACTTCGTACGTAACTTTCACGATTGTGTTAACTTAAAGGTTATATGTTGCATCTAGGGAACCTTGATGAACAAGCTAAGTTTTTCACTTATCCTAGTACGTGATACTAGTTGTGCTATCAAGATGTTAATTTATAAATAGCTAGTGTCCAAAATTAGTTGGGTAGATATATTGATGTCTCTTAACCTAGCTTTGCAAACTTAAGATGGCTAAGTTTTTTTTGCATTTGTGAATATTGAGAGGCTATTGACTAATTGTCTAGCTCCCATTAACTCTTATGTCACATTATGTCAATTGTGTGCGTTTGTAACTGATTAACAGAAAATCCTCGATCTAGCTGTTCTAATACTTTTTTTCTATATTCCCAAATTAATGTCCTGCGACTGTAACTCACTGAGCTTCTACATAACTATTCATCTAATAACGCGCTTAATATAATCGACGTTTTCCTGAAAATATTGTGATGGGCCAGCCTAACAACCTTATAAACCGTATTTTGTGATGATCGTGTAATCGTATTATTTTGTCTTCCGTTTAGCAACTAGTCACATTAGTGTCACCTATGTTTTTCACTGTAAGATATAAAATTTTACTACTACTACCTAGCTCTTCAATTCATTACTATTTTATAACAATAACTTAGCCACAACCCGTTTGAAAATACTTAACTTGAATATAAAATGAACTGACCCATGGCATATGCTTTAATAAAGAAAATGATGTCTGATCATTATACTTTATACAAACTCTTTTCTAAACCACTCAAGGTCTCTCCTGAAAAGGCAATAGAAAGTGTCTTGTTTTTTTGTTAATTTGAGTGAAACGAGACCTGTAACCTACCGTTAGAGATGTCTACAATGACGAGGCCATAACCTCTCCTTGAACTTATTTGTCTTGTTGAACGTTAAACTGTATTCAAAGGTTTTTTTAGCTACAAAACGTTTCCAACATAGACCTGATTAAGATTCATCAATGAGCTGATCTCAAATTATTACCTAAATGATAGATTTATGTAACAGATAAAAACACTCCGTAACCACTACCTTAAGTAGAACCGTATTGATTCTGTATATTATTAGACAATAGGATTGTTAACTCAAGCTTGTTTGTGGGTTTCGAGCCTATTACCTAATTAAGATATCATGTGTTTGCATTATAAGTGTTTAATGAATAATACAATGTCTCCTACGAGGTTTCAACATCTAACATGTTATCGGTGAAAGGTGTGTTCCTCTGACCTGGCCACCTTGAGCCAACACCTCTACATCACCCGTCAAACTCTAACCACCGTCATATCCCTTATATCTAAAAAGACGCAACACGTTGTTTTGACCATAGCTTATTGGAATCGCCATCGTAACCACGGTGACGCGCCGTAACAAGCTGCAAAGTTTCAAAATACAATCATCTCATTCTTTTGCTTGTAACTCTTGAACTATTTATAGTTAGCTGACACCGTCAATAACCGTGTATCATAATCAAAGAAAATGCTAGCGGAATCACTGCCTCCACCAATTCGACATGCCGTCATGTTCCGTTATAAGTTTTGACCGTCACCGAAAAACAATTACTTCTTTTTCAAATCTACGCTTTTATATTGCAATTGAAGTCTTTATGAGCGAACCATCTTTATATTTATATTTCATAATCATTGTTTTTTTCATCTAGTTTAAGCTTTCACGATTTCGTTGCTTAAACAAAGAGGATTAGACGATACATTTTGCTAGCCTAAGCTCGCTTGTGGGTTTGAGTCCATCTAGGGTTCTAGGTTTTCGTTGTATTCACATTATAAATATTTCATGGATTATGCAATATCTCATGTGGAGTTTTCACCATTTCATATATATAAGCATCTTAGCATCATTACAATCCCATAGGTTGGGTGATCACATACAAGTGTCATCTCCAAACACATTTTAAAATGTTACTCCCTCCATCTCATAAAAAATATTCCATGACAAAAAACACATAATTTAAGAAAAAACATTATTACAGTTTTATCTTTCTTACTTTTTGCAAAATGACCGTCTTATCTTTAACTAATTAATTTATAACTTCTTTAATCTTGGTAACAATACCATCAAGTGAGGGTAATATGGTAAACTCGATCTAAATTTCCTATATCTATTTTTTGAAGTGAACAATTAATTTAAGACAACCCCAAAAGAGAATATGGATAATAAATTTGGGATGACGAAACCGGTTAATAGATAGCTTAAAATTTTGTGTTCATCAATATTTGTATGTTTATCATCAATATTTGTATGTTTATCATTACGGTTCGATTTGGTTTTTGTAGTTCCATATGGTTATTGCGGTTCAGGTTTTCGACATATTCCAAACCGAACAAAATTATTGTTTTTTAATCAATTATATCGGTTAATCTTTTCTCGGTTTTCGATTTTTACTAGTATCTTTTTAAGTTACGTAATTAACATAATTCAATGAGCCAAAAACAACAAAATCTTGTTCAAAAAAAGGGATAATTGCTTGCTAATTTTTCACGTTTTGTAGTTTTGTGTAGCCTACTATTTTTTTTGGCACATCCGTGTAGCCAACTTTTGAATTCTCTGTTATATGTATTCTTTGACCGGCCATCTAGCTTTTTTTATGTTTTTATTTTACAAGTTAATATATCTACTATATAATACACTATCTCTTTCATTACATACCATCTCCCCACCAACCAATTATCAACCATTAATATGTTGTTCTCTATCTCATTTGGTTGGTCTTATCGTAGGAATGCGCAAGACATTGCGAGTAGGACTCATTGAAATTGTCCCTTTACAATAGAGGAACAAGTTGCATGGACAAACAAAAATCTGGGAAGAAGGTTCAAAGCATGTCCCATTTATGTAAGTTATTGTTTATATTTGTTCCATTAACTAAGTTGTTGTTTGTATTTATTCAATCAAGTCATTCATTTTTCATTAGGATATATGATAAGTAAAAATGTGGTGTTTATGGCTTTCTTGATTCGGAGCTTCCATTACAGTACTACAAGGATTTGTTCTACATGTTTTTATTGTGAAAATATGGCATTGAAGAGGAGTTTAAAGAATATGGAAGTTAATGAAGTTTTAAAGGAAAATATTGTATCTTGATCCGGAGTTTCATCACATTACTACAAGGATTTTTTTCATGATACTTTTCAACCTTAGTCTCCACTATCTAGAATGGATAGGTTGTTCCACAACCATCACGCCTTAATTTTCTCAGTAAATCACCATAAACTCCTCATATTTTATAATAGATGTTGATATAAATAATGCCTAAAAACATTATTAATATTCTTCGATATCTCTACGTTTTGATAATCACAAATTGTAAAATCATTAAACGCAAGATTATTACGTAAACAAGTATTTAGTTGTAAATATTCATTTTAAACAACTTAATCACTTAAGGTATGAATAAACAAATGCCTAATGCATTTTATGATCAAATGAACATTTACTTAATTTATAGATTTTTTATAAAATGTTAACAAGAGGTGCTCCATATTCTTGCATACAATAATCATGTCTTAACCAGGGTCTTTACTGCAACCAAACACAAAATTATAGGTAGTTATTTAAAAAAGTAAATGTATCAATGCACTTAAGCGAAGTTAGGTGATGTTTATCCCAACAGATCAAATAGAAATTCCAACTGAAAAAAGAACTGGTCAAATGGTTTGTAAGTGTCAAAAGTCACCCTGTTCAAAAATTTATAGGTAACAAAATAATTTTGCAAGCATTCATTATCTGTAACTTTTTAGTGAAATGGACAAACAAGTGTTTGCAAGTCAACTCAACCCGGTTTGATTTTGACCTGAAGCCATTTTAACCTTTTATATGGTCCACTTTTGTTCCATCTAAATTATGGCTATACAAGTGAAGCTTACCGCTACAGTGTTCAAACATCAATAGTGAAGCGACTGAAAGGGAAACAACAATCCAACCCCAGAGCCCAACAACAGCAGTGACCTTTAGAAGATTTGAAGCTAACATGGAATAAAGAAGCAAAGATCCTGATTAGCACGGTAATTACATCCTTTAGGGTGAAATTAAGATGTTGTGATTATAAGATCTTATGTGGTGGTTACAAGTTAAGTTTCATATGCGTAATNTCCAACCCCAGAGCCCAACAACAGCAGTGACCTTTAGAAGATTTGAAGCTAACATGGAATAAAGAAGCAAAGATCCTGATTAGCACGGTAATTACATCCTTTAGGGTGAAATTAAGATGTAGTGATTATAAGATCTTATGTGGTGGTTACAAGTTAAGTTTCATATGCGTAATTAGGATGTTGTTGTTTTGCTGTTTCTTTGTGAATTTGTATTCGTTAAGGTTAGGAGTTAAGATGTTGTAATAAGTAGATGTTACATGTCCGTTAAATGTGAGTGGTTACAAGTTAAGTAATTAAGATGTTGTGATTATAAGATGTTATGTGGTGGTTACAAGTTAAGTTTCATAGGCGTAATTAGGATGTTGTGGTTTTGCTGTTTCTTTGTGAATTTGTATTCGTTAAGGTTAAGAGTTAAGATGTTGTAATAAGTAGATGTTACGTGTCCGTTAAATGTGAGGTTACGTAAGCGATAGTTAGGATGTTTTGATTTTGTTGGTGAGAGTGACTTTGATTAAGGAAGTTGTTGAGGCAACTTTATCGAGATCTCCTTATGTTTTAATGATGACAAATAAACCTTCGAAACACATAAAATAACAAACGTTAGCCAAAGTTTCCTTGACTCAACATCTGCTCATGACGCGTTGGCCACGCATTGATGCGTGGCTGACGCGCCAGGCTACTGAAGTTGTCGGGCCGAACTTTGAAAGTCGGCTTTCCCCTTACCCGACAAATGTAGATCTTTCAAGGCAGGTATGAATATGCTATGTGCTTAATTGAGAACACTTGAAACGGGTTTTAGACTTAGAGGGATTTAAAATCACAAGCTCTCGTTTTTGACAAAACGTCAACTCAAACATTTTGTAAAACGCCTCTAGCCAAGGCTTTTCTAAACCTAGTGAGCTTATATATTTCACGTAACATCAAGTGAAAGCATTCATATGCTCATAACCCGTGCTTACGTCTTCTCTAATCACGTAACGGGTTTACTCCCTTATTGGTCAAACAAAGTCAAAGGTCACTTTGCGTAAACGCATCCTTTCTCGCATGGGATATGCTTTACATCAAGGCAAAGCACTTGGCTTGTTTGTACCAAGGTGTTAGTTGAGTACGTCGAGTCATGGAAAGTCACGAGTTATGAGATTATGGATTCTCGACGTTGAGTTACTTGTGATTATAAGTAACCTTTGATTTTCTCAACTCATAATCATAATTGTCTAAATATTTTCTCACTTAATGACAATTAGATTATTTATTAATCTTTCCTAATTCTTTCTTAATCTTATTTTCACAAAAGTCAAACCACCAAATCTCCCACAATCCTTCCCAAAAATCCTTTCCCAACAACCTCTTAATATTCCCTTACACACCTTACACAAAGAGTACCTTTGTCTCTTTACAAACTCCCACACAATATTCCCTCTTACAATATTCTCTTCACTTTACCAACTTCCCATACATGTTTTCTTGTACACACACATATACACACACTACTTTTCTACAACACACATACACTCTCATATACACACACTACTCACATACTCTTCCAAATACACACACAAGGCTCCCCATCTTATCACACCTTTACACTCTTACATATTCCTTACACATACAACTCACTCCCTATACACATCTCATCCTTACAACACATATCTTATACTCCCAACACCTTTACATTCAAATTTACACACACTACTCACAAACATCTCTTTCTCTACACACACAAGGCTCCCATCACATCCACACTTACATATTCCCTTACACACACACATTCCAACTCTTATATTCCTTACACATCTTCACATCCCAACTTTCCACCAAACCTTTCTCTCTAAGAAAAGGAATATACTTTGGAATATTCTTTTCTTAACCTAACCATGGTTCATTTCTAACCCAACCATGGTTAGTTTTCAACACACATATTTCTCTCCCAACCATGGTTAACTCTTAACCTCACCAAGGATGGAATATTCCCTTGGATATACCCTTAAACCCAACCATGGTTTACTCTCTAACTCAACCATGGTTTATTCTCTACACACATCCCATCACTTCATATCTTACACCTCCAACATTCATATTTCAAAATAGACACACTTCCTCTCACAACCTCTCTACTCTCACACATACTAGCCAACTCACTCTTACACCCATCAAATCAAATCCAACTCATTACAATCTATGCCAACTCACCTCTCACCCTCCTCTCCAAGAAATGGCATATTCTTTGGCATATTATCTTCTACCAACCCAATGCCAACTCACTAACATCTCATTCTTCCCCTACACACTTCTTCTCCAAACCAAATAGTATTCCTTTAGCATATTCTTTATTCCTTGGCATATTCTCTCCTATCCTATCCATGCCAACTCACCCTCTTATCCTCATATGGTATATTCCATGGCATATTCTTTCTCTCTTATCTATGTCATGTGAGGAATACCCAAACTACCCTTTTCTAATTATTCCTTTTTTCTTTCTTTTATAATTGGTTTTCACTTAAACACTTCACAAAACGATTTTTCATCAAATGGCTATTTGAGTTGGTAAACCTTAGAATGAATAATGTCAATGTGTGAAGTACAATTGGGGGTTTAGCAAGGTCGGCTAGTTAAAGACCAAAGTCCCACGGAAACATATTTACAGATTCCTGGCGCGTCACTGGCGCGTCGACGTGCCAGCCAGCGCGCCAGCCTCGTAAATATTTTTCTTGGTTGGAACTTTTGGCCTATAAATATCCCACTTTGCCTCTTGTATTCCTCACCCCTTGATAACATTCTTTCTCTCTTATTTCTTTTCTCTCTACCCTCTAAGTCTACATCTTGTGTTCTTAATCTATCACTTATCATCTTTGAAAGAACACATCTCTGGCAAGGAAAGAATCACAAGAACCTAATCCACTCTTGTGATTGTGTCGAGGGTCTTCTTAACTTTACCCTTTCTATTACAATCGAGTCTCTAGGTTAAGTTAGGGCTTGATTAAACACTTACTCATTCATTCAATTATTTGTAAGGGAAGTCTTGTGTCTTGGTGACCAAGCCTAGATCATTGGGGATCTAGTTGGGGTTTGATACTTCCGGTGGGAAGTCTTGGTTATGGTCTTGGTGACCCTTAGGTGAAGTCGAATCACGAGATTCTTTAGGGTGGTTTCCGAGGGTGGAATACCGTTGGGAGTAGCTCTTCTTTGTGAGCACCAATCTTTGTGCATATCGGTGGAGTGAAGTTGTAACGGTTTGTAATCCACCGAAAGGATTATACTAGAGTAATAGTATCGGTGTCGTGGATTCGTAACTGGATGTACGGATGGTATAAACCCCCCATCCCGAACCAGTATATATCGTTGTGTTCTTTACTTGATTTATATACTTTGGTTGTGTTTGTGGTTGTTGGATTATTGTACAACCACTTGGTGTTCTTCTTGGCTTAAAGATTTTAAACATCTAAAAGGCCGAAGAAACCGTATTCACCCCCCTCTACGGTTCTACAATTGGTATCAGAGCGGAATACTCAAGTTTTTGAGCGTTAAAACCTTCTCGAGAAGTCGTTTTAAGTTAAAATCTTCTTTTCCAAAAATCTAAAATCCTAACAAAGATTTTTGGTAAAGTTGAGTATAGATTCATGGCTCAAGAGAACTATGTTGAGGGGTGCTCTATGCAAAGACCACCCTTGCTATAAACCAATGGGTTTTGTTTTTGGAAAACCCGGTTTGAGACCTATGTTAGGTCCAAAGATCTTGATTTGTGGGAAATCATCCAAAATGGCAATTTTGTGTTTATGGTGGAAGACCCCGAAACAAAGTTGTTGGTGAAAAAGCCACATTCGGATCTAAAAGATGATGAGAGGAGGAAGCTTGGCAAAAATGATGAAGCAAAGATGTTGATCTATAATGCTCTACCTCGAAGGGAGTTCGAGAGAGTCCACGTTTGCAAGACCGCCAAGGAGATTTGGCACTCACTCATCATTACTCATCAAGGCAATTCACAAGTTAAGGATTGCAAGATCGACTTGCTCATCCAACAATATGAGAAGTTTTCGATCTCCGACGATGAAACCATTGACAATGGTTACACACGGTTCAACGCTATTATCACAAGCCTCACGGCTCTAGATCCTAGCTTCTATAATAAGAACCATGTAAGAAAATTTCTTCGAGCTCTTCCGGTTAAGTGGAGGCCAAAGGTGACGGCTATTGAAGAAGCCAAGAACTTGGCGGAACTTCCTCTTGACGAGCTAATCGGCAACCTCAAAGTGTATGAAATGATTTTAGAAAATGACAAGATCGTTTCTAAAGAAAAGAAGAAAGAGGTTAAGTCACTAGCCCTTAAAGCTAAAGTCACTAGGGAACAAACTAGTGATGACAATGATGAAGGAAGTGATGAAGACGATGAAGAGCTCAACCTTATGGCAAGAAACTTTAGGAAGTTCTTTAGACGAGAAGGTAACCCTAGGCGCGGTAATCGGTTTGGTAACCAAGGTGATAGTAATGGTAGAAAGGTTGGAAGAGATCGTGGCTATAATAATAAAGGTGGTGGAAGCTCAAGGCGCGAACGCGAGTGCTACAATTGTGGAGACAAGAATCACTTTATAAGTGAATGTCCAAAGCCCAAAGAAAATAGGGCATTCGTCGGCGGAGCTTGGAGTGATAGTGAAGACGGGGATCATTCGGAAAGAAATGCAACGTGTCTCATGGCGTTTGAAAATCAAGAGGTATCTCCAAACTCTTCTATTTCTAATAAAGATTTAAATATTCGTAATTTGCAAAAAAAGAATGAGGAATGTTTTAAAACTATTGAAAAACTTGTTGAGGAGAAACACTCCCTTAATAAAAAGCTTTTTGAACTCGAACGAGAAGTAAAGAGACTTTCTCAACACAAAGAGGTGGTTGAACCTTGCACAAGTTGTGAAAAACTTGGACATGAGGTTAACTCCTTGAATGATAAAGTATCCAAACTTCAAAAGGAGTCATTAAGTTTTTCCAAATTTAAGAAAAGTAGCAATGATTTGGATGATATGTTAAGTCAACAAAAATTGTCCCAAGATAAGGAAGGTCTTGGATTTTTGAAAAATGAGAAAACAACTTCCGAGAGTCTAAACAAACCTATTGTATTTGTAAAAGCAAGCCAAAATGAAACTCCAAAAGTTTCCAAGCCTGACGCGCTGGATGACGCGTCGACACGCCGGCAACACGCCAGGACACTGAGGAAAAGTGGAGTTTCATCAAAACGTTTTGTTAAACCAATTGTTCCTCAAACTCCTTTTGCAAATACTCGAGGTACTCAAGCACCCATTACAAGAAGTGAAACCCCAAAACAATTTTACAACCCGGTTTCACATAATGGACTTGGATACACACAAGCTCAAGTCGACCATAGACCTATCTTACTCACACCAAATATGAAACCATCATATAACCAAAGACATTCTTTTTAAAACAATCAATCATCACCTAGAAGAAATTTTACAACAACCAACGGTCTTCACATCGTCAATATAACTCATACCAAAGGAGAGACAACTTCTACCCAAACCAAAGATTCTTTAGACCACACAACCACCAAAAATTTAGACCAAGTTTTCAAAACCAAAGTAACCTTTCAAACAACCTTGGTCTATGTTTTCAAGCTACGGTCTTGAGACACTAAATGTCTTGCTTCATGACCCAAGGATGTTCAACTTGAGAATGTTTTATGCTAACAACAATGGACCCAACAACCATTGGGGACCAAGTTTTTGAGTTTTATGTTTGGTTAGGTATAAGCTTGAATCGCTCTATTAGATAATCGAAATGGTTGATTTAAGCACTTAATCGATAGTAGAAGATTGGTTACTTCATACAAGGGGTATGATGGTGTACATTAGTAATCTTTGAGGAAAGGTCATCCGTAGACAAAGCATCAATGGTGGATTTTTATCTCGTGGTCATGAAACAAAAATCATCCATTAAAATCAAGCTAAGTTTTTCTTTTATGCCTAACAATCCTTAAGTGCTTTACATGATTAGTTGTCAAAAATGCTATGTGAACTTGGTGATGCTAGGTAGCTCATTTTTGTTACAACTTGATATTTAGGAGAACTTAGAAACTTAAAGGCGATTAACATAAAATGAGACTAAACTTGCATGCTATGTGTTTAGGGAATATCTTTATGTGTTTACAATTTTCATAACTTGAATACATGCTCGTCTTAAGTGTGACATACTTAATTGATCGAAAACATGTCTAGGAATTTAAATGTTAAAGTTAACCCATGAGATCTCATATCATATGTAGGGTTAAATAAATATGCGGAGACATTAATGTTGAATATTGTCCACACATGATTGTTTATCAAAATTTAAATAATAGATTAATTTAAATTTAAACAATCCTTCTAGAAGAATATGCATAAAATTTACATGTAGAGTGTTTGTGAATTTGATTAATATGCATACATGAATATATTTGTTAGATTAAGTAATTGTAGGTTTCACATTGATACATAACTTCATGTGTAGTTTGCTTAATTGCTTAATACGTATATGTAAGATCTTAAAGGGAAATCTTTAAAACATATACAAATAAATTATATGCATGATTATGTTGTTATGATTTTAATCAACAAAGTGATAACATGAAATTTGCTCACATGATTAAGTGTCCCTAGAAATAAGATTGGGAGTCATAAATTATGGGTTCATGGATGCTATGTGATTATATGCTTACTTTTCGCAGTGATTAAATGACGGTATGAAAGATGTGTTTGCATGAGAATATGTTTTGATGCCATTGGCTTATATGCCCACTTGCCATGATGCTAGTTGATTTCGTGCATATTGCTAAAATGCTAATTGCTTGTATATTTGTTAAAGATAGTAGATCATGTGCTCACAACTTTAAAGTATTATACACTAGGTGCACATTTACGTATTAATTAGACAAACAAGATCTTGCAAGCAATAGATTTAAACATAGGGTGCAATTTGGGGAATTTTGCGAACAACATGGAATCTCACATAACTACTCGGACATTAGTCCTCCTCAAACCAATGAGGTCGTCCAAAGGAAGGACAAGAAGTTACAAGAGATGTGTCGTGTTTGTATGTGTTAATTCACATACCTTTTCATGGCCAAATATCGACCCAAATAGACTAATATTGCTAACAAATGCCAAAGAAAAGTGTGTTTTTGTGTTTGTGATCGTGCCGGAACGGATATTCTATAAATGGCACCAAAATCAACCAAAAAGCCTAAAACTAGCACGAGATTTGAAAGAGTGTCAAAAGCCGAAGCCGAGGAAGCAATTTATCCAAGGAAAAGCCCAAAAATGACAATTCAAATCCTTAGAGATTCAAAGAATAAAAAAAGAGACTCTTAGTTGAAGTATAAAGACCTTTACAATAACGGTCCTCCAAGTTTCAACAATTTGTCAACTTTGGTCCTTTGAAGAACGTTGGAAGAGAAGTCAACTCAAATCCTCCAAGTTACAAGACCGTTATGTTTAGAATTGAGTTGCATTAGTTACGTTTTAATATGTTTTAAGTAAGACTTTCATGTTTTGTAAAGGTCTAGGGGCTAAATGAGCAACAATGTCAAACTTTAGAGAAGCCCTAACCCCTAGCCTATAAATAGCTCTTGTATCCCTCATTTGAGAGGGGGGGTTGTTGAGGGTTGGTCCTCTTAGTGGTAGGATTAGTATAGTTTTATTTTAATGAATTAATGTTTAGTTTAAAAAAAATTGATTCGTTGTAAACAAAGTTTATATTTATATTTCCGAAGAAACACAAGTGAAGTATGTATTTCCCGGGTCGTTATGTCCCAACGAAGGTAAGACGGTGATTGAGTCGGCTTGTGTCGCGTGATTAAGTAAAGTGAATGAGGTTTTAAAAGAGATATTTTAGTTGGTTTTTGATTACACTACTAAAAGGATTTAAAACGCAATTAAAGTAAAAAGAAACAATAAAACGACGCAAAGGAAACAAACAAATAAACAAGCATTGGATAAAATAACTAAAGAAAACGAGATTTAAAACGCGAAAAGAAATTAAAACGGGAAATGAATTTAAAAACAATATGTTTGCTAAGTGACGTGAATAAGTTCATCAAGTGTGGATTAAGGATCGATGACGAATTATTTTCCTTACACAAGATTAGTTGTTTTGCAAATAATCCTTTGAAAAGATAATAATTACTAGACACGTGATTTTATTATTTTCCGGCTTTTGTTCTTCGAATAATAAAATCACGAGTCTAAATAATTTAAACAATCATTAATCACGTTCCTTTTATTAACCCACACTTAAGTTACAAATCGTATCACTAAGAAAACATAAACAAACTACTCGTTATTCATTAATAAAATAAAGTTACTCGATAAAATAAACATACTTGATAAACCAAAATAAAATTCGGCAGAGTTTCGCCTAAGCAATAAGCAAAAGAGACCTCACTCGATTAACGATGAGGCATTGATTATCTCACTAGATAATCTTGGCTAACTCGCCAAATCGATACTTGATAAATGAAGAACAATACTCGACAACAAATAAAGACACAACAAAAATAAAAATAAAAATAAAAATGTGATTACTCGACAAAATGAAAAACAAAACAATCTTACTCGATGACGTCAGTAGCTAAACTCTATACTCGATATATTTTTTTAGGTCCCTAACTTGATATTTGCTAGAAGTCAACTCGATAAGAAGAAAAAAAACTGCATACTCGACAAATACATATTCGACAATATAATACTTGGTAATAATTAAAAAACCGATACTTGATAAAAAATGAACATAAATACTCGATAAAACTTAAAATGATGACATACTCGATAAAATTGAAGTTTTACTAACCTTAATCGATAAAAAAGTCCATACTCGATAAAAAACACTAAATACTCGATAAACCTAAATTTTAGGAACACATACTCGATAAAACTCACTACATACTCGATAAAACCGTAAACAAAACTCTATTTTGATCCAAAATAACGCTTAAAACAAATGTTTAACAACCAAATTTAACACTAAACAACATAGTTTAACCATAAACTTTAAATCCCACCAACAAAAACAAGATTTTGACAACTAAAAATCATAAATTTCTAGAGATAGAAAACTTTAGAGAGAGAAGGCCTTTAAAACTAAACATTAATTCATTAAAATAAAACTACACTAATCCTACCACTAAGAGGACCGACCCTCAACAACCTCCCCCCCCCCCTCAAATGAGGGATACAAGAGTTATTTATAGGCTAGGGGTTAGGGCTTCTCTAAAGTTTGACATTGTTGCACATTTAGCCCCTAGACCTTTACAAAACATGAAAGTCTTACTTAAAACATATTAAAACGTAACTAATGCAACTCAATACTAAACATAACGGTCTTGTAACTTGGAGGATTTGAGTTGACTTCTCTTCCAACGTTCTTCAAAGGACCAAAGTTGACAAATTGTTGAAACTTGGAGGACCGTTATTGTAAAGGTCTTTATACTTCCATTAAGAGTCTCTTTTGTTATTCTTTGAATCTCTAAGGATTTGAATTGTCATTTTTGGGCTTTTCCTTGGATAAATTGCTTCCTCGGCTTCGGCTTTCGACACTCTTTCAAATCTCGTGCTCATTTGAGGCTTTTTAGTTGATTTTGGTGCCATTTATAGAATATCCGTTCTTGCACGATCACAAACACAAAAACACACTTTTCTTTGGCATTTGTTAGCAATATTAGTCTATTTGGATCGATATTTGGCCATGAAAAGGTATGTGAATTAACACATACCAAAATCCCCCAGACTAAGGTATTGCGTGTCCTCACACAATGTAATCACATCACGCTTTCGAGATAAATAATTTCACAACTCTTTTTACTAACTTTGAAAAGTAGTAAAGATGTTCAAAAGAGATACGAAGTCATTTATTCCCTAAAACGCCCCGTTATTCCAATTTATTCAATTTACTAACTTTACACTACTATTTCTGTATTTTCCTCATTTTATTGTTGGTGACGGTGTGCCGACTTTCATTATTTTGCAATAATTTTTAGGGTCAAAAAGTAGAACAGCCTACTTAGAAGTTAGATGCCAACACTACCCATGGAAGTTACTTGTGTAATAACCTCCAGCTCCCATTTTCTTAATTTATCTAGATTTTTTTTTATTTTTGTGAGATAAATGAATTTCTTCATATTTTCTCGTTTCAATAATTTTTAGTCCGATAAAGATACCTAAATTAAGACGCTAAGTAGTTTTCGATCTTCTCTCAAGAAAATTTGCTTTAATAATGAGGTACACATCAAGGATTTTGGATACATACATACAAAGACTTTGGAATACATCAAAATAGACATAAGTTGGAGAGTACTTTCACGTGCACCTCATGCGCCCGATCTAGGATCATTCGCATGCACCTCACGCGCTACCAACTTTAGTCTTAACACTTAATCTCATAATCCATAAATCTCAACATAAATCCTTATTCTTTCTTTTGATTTTTTACTTTTTTCACTTTTTTGACTTTTCTTGATACTTTTTTTTTTCATTCATTTTTTTTCTTTTTCTTGCCTTAGTAACTTTTCAACTCCGAACCTTCATGGTTTAAGTCCAAGACCTACCGCCTTTAGAAGTAGGATCCAAGGTCCGATCTCAATCCGAAGTCTCGAAGCACCTTAGCTCTAATGAATACCGGGCTTTAAAGGGCCGGTGGCACCGAACCACATACGTACAACGAAATACAATACAATACAACTCAATACAATTGGCGTGTATCCTAGATGTATACTCAATGGTCAAAGCAACGATTCTTTTAAGAAGATAAAGAACTAGTCATCGGCAAAACCTAATATCTTTAATTATTTTAGCACATAATATGGGGTGAACAATTTTGTGGGAGCAAAAAGCCACAAGTACCTTCGATGAGCTCTAAAGAGAACCAACTACTCCACGCTTAGCATCCTACTTCTAAATAAACTCTATCATTTCTCGTTCTCCGCATTTTGAAAATCTCAAATAATGAGATCCGCGGATGCTTAGCCGATAATCAAGCCACGCATATATAAAGTCAAGTACGGGAACTTGCAAACTCTTAGAAAGAATTCGCGTTTCATAGCTCCTAGTGTAAGAGATTAGCGAAAGCTCTTCAAGCCATGCATGTATAAAGTCAAGTACGGGAGCCGACAAAAGAGTAGCTCCTTGTGTACAAGACTAGCAAAAGCTTTTGTGATCATCATTGGTTAAGGGAACAAGCTAGGGCTCAACACGTCCGGATCAAGTCAAAATTTTATTCCTACTCTCACCAGCGGAAAGTCAAACATGGTGTCAAAACACTTATTATATTTTTGCACATCTTTTTCAACTTTTTCTCATTTTTTGTACTTTTCACAACATTTTCTTCATTTTTCTTTGAAATTTTAAAATTTTTAACTTTTTTCAATTTTTGAGGAAAAACGGGGTTGCGAGAGTAAACGACTACGTGAAAGTGCAAGTCAAATCGAATCGAAGATTCAACCCCCCCCCCCAGACTAAAGATAAACATTGTCCTCAATGTTGCAAAGGTAAGGGTAATCCTAACAAAAATCTGGGCCGTTTATTAATTATGCCAAAGATACCGTTAGTCGATAAGATTTTGGATATATGATTTCCGATCAAGCATCAATAAATGAGACTCGAGTGGAGATGAGATGAGCACGAGAGTCATCATAAATCTGGGAAATCTTGCACATACACAACCAACAACGAAAACACAAGAATGGAAGAGGTTGCCCTCCTCACGTTACTTATTAGAAAGAAAAAGAAAAAGGTAGATGGATAAGCATGAGGTGCCTCCCACGAAGCGCTTGTTTTTTATCGAGTCGTGTAGCTTAGACTCGCCCCGAATTTACTCAATCTTGGGGGAGCAAATGGAACGGACACTCCAATGGACAAAGATGCCGGGGTCAAAGACGGTATCTTCACTCCCGGCGGAGTGGAAAGNGTCACATTAGTAAAAGAAAATAGAAAGAATATAGAAAAGATAAGCATGGGGTGCCTCCCACGAAGCGCTTGTTTATTATCGAGCCGTATAGCTTAGACTCGCCCCGAATTTACTTAATCTTGGGGGAGCAAATGAAACGGACACCCGGCATGAATAACGGAGATGCCGGGGTCAAAGACGGTATCCTCACTCCCGGTGGAGTGAAGGAATGGAGAAGTGATGGGATAAATGAAGAATAGGTAAAACACACGGATGACGAAAGTAAAGTTAGATTCTGAATCTCGGGTGGGTAAAATATCAAGCACCGGAACATCTTGTTCATAAATCTCGTCCACCACTCCAACAATATCTTCATCCGTATCGGATTCAAAATCTACATCAGGTGGTTTCGCGGGTGGACGAAAGCATGGAAAATCGAAGAGAAATGAGTCAACTTCGGAAAGTAAATCATCATCATGAATTTCTTCAAGAACATTTCTTCGAAGGTCATTCTCGTCATTCTTAATACCCGGTGGTATCGAGTCAACCGTAGCAAGAAATAGATCGACATCCTCTAAAAGAGGGTCACGTGATGGATTATCGGAAAGAAGTAAAGAGTCAATCTCAAAATCAAAGCACTCGTAATCCGGAAGAGAGAATTCAGCATGAATAGTGGGATTGCCACTACTCGTCTCTTCAAAACGAAAAATTTCAAGCTCGGGTAAAAAGTCACTATCCATATCGAGGATAGGAAATGAAGAGGTAATCATTGGATCAGAAGACGGAGTCGGATTTTTTAAAGCTTCGATCTTTGAAATAAGAAGATTAATATTGGATAATTTTTCACGAAGTAAATCATCTTCGATCTCATCGTCATCAAGGTCAAAATCCTTTATCTCCTCAAACTCATAATCGGAACGCGATTCCTCAACATCATCGATATCTCCACAAGAGTTCTCATCATTCGTAGTATACTCATTGTGAGAATCGGAATACTTTCAACATCATCATTCTCGACATGATTATCATCAAACGGTAAATCATTCGTATCAACGGTTTCAAAAAGAGGGTTCGAATAAATAACGATATTTTCGTTCAGAACATCCTCGACCGGAAGAGTATCATCATCATTCGAATTCGAATCCATGGAATTATCTTCAGATATATCAAGAGAATTATTTTGAAGAAATTCACAATCACCGTTAGAATTTTCGCCGGACTCACTTGGGATTGGGACAAGATTCTCAACACTAGACTTATTGAATTCGTCCGATTCCGTTGCTGGAATAGTGTTAAGATGCTCGTCCCCATATTTAGAGAGTCCTCGGGTTCTACGGGAGAAAAGACGGGAGCTCTTTGAGGAAAAAGATTGATCGTAATTTTCTCATCATCGTCGGAATCATAGTAAAAAGATTTATAAGGATTAGACGATCTCTCTTCAGCAAGTAACTCTGCAATAGACTTCTCACGAGGCTCGGGAGTATGAGTATCATGATTATCCGCCCACGTCCGTAACACCTCACTAAGGGATTTCATTTCCTTAATAACTTCATTCGAAATCTGAAACTTGGAGGGATTTTGTGGGGGTTGGTTATAAGAATCGTAACACAAATTAGGTTCATAATAAGAATTTTCAAACGATCTCCCACAATTTTCAAAATTTGATGAACTTTGGAATGAATCACCATTGTAATATGGTACTTGCTCATAAGAGTTTGAAAAGTAGATTGAAATCGTTTTGAGGATAATTATCAAAACTCGTATCACAAGCGTAAGACGTTTCAACACTCGGGACGTAACATATACAATTCACGTATCCACATTGATTACAAAAACATTGTCCACACGGTAATCCTTCGTCGGATGGATTTCCACAATTAAAACAAGTTAACGAAGGTGGTGGTGTTGTTGGATAATAATCGGGAACGTTTTGAAGGATTGACCTTTGAACATACGCGGGAGAATTACAAAACCAACAAACGCCGCCATGAATATCACTACCACATTGTTCACACGTACACCAAACACACAAACCTTCAAAGAACGGTTCTCCACAATTAACACAAATCGGATCCATAAGAATTAAACATAAGAGGGTTTGAGAAGAAGAATCAAATTTTAGATAGTATAAAATTTTCCGAAATATCAAAATTTTAATCAAAAGTATATCTAAAATAATATTTAAAATATTTCACCTTTGTCGTTTACTCTCGCAACCCCGTTTTTCCTAAAAAATTAAAAGAATTGAAAATTTTCAAAGAAAAAAAGTGATGAAAATGATGTAAAAAAGCACATAAAAATGTGAAAAAGTTGAAAAATTATGCAAAAATATAAGTTTTGACACCATGTTTGACTTTCCGCTGGCGAGAGTAGGAATAAAATTTTGAATTGATCGGGCGTGTTGAGCCCTAGCTTGTCCCCTTAACCAATATAAGCATAATATTTGATTATCGGCTAAGCATTCGCGGATCTCATTATTTGGGATTTTAAATTTGCGAAGAACGAGAAATGATAGAGTTTATTTAGAAGTTAGATGCTAATCGTGGAGTAGTTGGTTTTCTTTAGAGCTCATCGAAGGTACTTGTGGCTTTTTGCTCCCACAAAATTGTTTCACCCAATATTATATGTAAATAATAATTAAAGATGTTAGATTTTGGCGAAACTTAGTTTTTTGTTCTTGTCGAAAGGATCCTTGCTTATGAAAGTTGGGTACACATCAAGGTACTGCCAGTGTTACGGTGTAATAGACTATTGCATCTTGCCAGTTCGCAGCCGATGTTGTGATTGTTATAAAAGCCGTAGGACTTAGGATTTGGCAAAGCTAATAATGAATGAATAATAATAATAATAATCCAAAGCCATAAAATTTTTCTACATCTTGCCGGTTCGCAGCCGATGTTGTAGACTTCAAAAAGGCAGAGGAAAATTCCAAGGTCATAATAGACTATTACATCTTGTCGGCTCGCAACCGATGTTGTAATTGTTATAAAAGGTCGAGGACTAATACGTTAAAGTGCTTAATAATGTTTAATAATGCCAAATCTCAACTCCGGGGGGGGGGGTGTCCTAATAAAAGCTTCTGTCTCTGGACTCGTAGATGAGTTGTTTCGGTCG
>LBNU01016332.1:0-23414 GCA_014162995.1 Artemisia annua | reverse complement strand
CATAAATGTATGATGACAAAACTTACCATAAATGGGATGTGACATTTCTATTTTAAGAAATATGAAAAATGTTGTGTTTTATATGAAATGTAAATGTAGCAAAAATCTAGTTATGCAAGACTTTAAAACTAAAATCATGTTTTACTAAAAACAAAAGTTTACACTTTGTCATGAACAAAACTTAGCAAAGATCGTAAAATATAAATAACGTTTTTAGGCGATATTTGTATTAACAGATTCTACATTGGTATCAGAGCCTCTGGAGAAAGCCAATTCTGAGGCATGGTCAAATGGCACTTAATAGAAAGTTCTTGCAAAGAGAAGTTCCCCCAGATTGCCACCTTGGCAATCAAAAAAGGAAACTATCCCCTGAGGGAAAAGAGATGTTGAAGCAGAAGGTTAAAGAGATTGTGTCTTTCAATGCTTCAAAGGCACAAATGAATTGCAGAGAACAAGGAGAAGGTAGCAATGTTACTTTGAAAGAAAACGTGGACATGTTTTTTGGAAATTCCCAAATAAAAAGAACAAGGCAAGGAATGAAGATCAAGACAAGATATTGAAGCCATCAATGACAAAAGTTGAAGAAAAACTTAAGTACCCTGAGAGGGTACATGTAATCACAGATTACATGGTGGAGGGCTCAGATAATGTCAATTGGGACAACATTTGGTATATTAGTAGTGATTATAAGAGGCACATGAGTCCAACAAAAACTCTGTTCAAAAGAATGATAAACAGATTCAAATTGGAAGGCTTTGAAGAAGAAGAGAAGAAATTCATACTCTCTTATGGAGTTGTTGAGACAACTGTGGAAACAAAGGAAGGAAGTTTGGTGATACCTAATGTACTCTACACACCAGAGATTACATTGAATGTACTTAGCATAGATCAGTTAGAAGATCAAGGTTATATTGTGACATATGGTCACAACAAATGCAGTTTAAGCTACATGTTTGATTATGGAAGAAAGGCAGTGGAAGTACAAGGATATAGTACCATGGCAGAAGAGGATTCAGGGAGTTTAGTCTCAAGGCATAACAAATCCCTTGATGATTATTTCCAGTCTATAGATCCTAAGGAAGAGTGCCTATTGATCAAAGGCATTGAGGATCTCAAATGGGACAAGGATGATGTTCAAGACTACATAGATGATGAATATCTAAGTTTGAATGGGACACTATATGCCATGAAGGTAAACACACTTCCTAGGATTGTATCTTTCTTAGATTTAATTAAGATAGATAGATTGGTGTATAGAAATTGGGAAGTGTTAAGCAAGAAGTTCATAGATATGGTAGAATGGTTCTATCTAGTTTATTTAAAACAAGATGTGTTGGGAGATTTGCCACCAGTCATTGGGGTGGTAAGTATTGATCTATTGGGCTTATACAAGTTGGTGGACAACTTGGGTGGATACATGAAAGTTACATTTTGGGACCGACTCCTCCCAAACTAACCAGTCAACCAGGTGTGGTCAACAAGTTAAATCTGAGAGAGGAGAGATCAATTTATGATCCGGTGCAAGCACAGTGTATTCGCGGGTCGTTATATCCCACCGAGATTGAAATTGTATTTTGGGGAACGTTTGAAAGATTCAGTGATTTGGGAAAGTAACCAGATTATGATTGGGATCAATTACACTAAGCAGATATAAATGAAAATAAAACAGAAGAGCAATATTAACAATAACTGGAAATCAGATAAACCTAAATCGTAATTAAAATTAAAACAAACGTAAACGCATACTGGAAAAAGTGGAAATCAAGCAAAAATAAACTAGAGGGGGTGAAAATGACTTTTTACAAACTTATTATTAAAAGAAAATTTTATAAAAAAAAGAAAAAAAATATATTTTTTTGATTATTTTATTATTTAATATTAATTAAAAACTATTTAATTACTTATTATTAATATTTAAAATAAACTAAATATAATATAATATTAATTTAAGCTAAGAAAAAAATGAAAATTTACTTTTAAAAATTCTAAAATGACTTAAAAATAATTTTAAAGCTAAAAATATATTTTTTTGTCTTTTTGTGAATTTAATATTAAATAATTACCAATTATATATTAATTAAACTAATTAACTAATTTAAATTACTAAAAATACTAAAATGACTTAGAAAATTAAGAAATTTTTTATAAAACTAATTAACCATCACAGGAATCCTAAAAAATTATAAAAATTTAATAAAAATTATTATTAAACTATTTTAATAATTATTTACTTAATTATTAATTAAAACCTATTTTAACTAAATTAATTATGAAAAATACTAAATGAACAGTAAAAATTATGAAAATTTTCCTAAAAATATTTTATGATAAATAAAACCTGGGAAAAATATAAAATGGTGGTAATACTTAGTAAAAATTAATAATACTATTTAATTTACTAATATTAATTAATAATTATTTAAACTAAAATTAATTATAAAAAAAANGAAAATTTACTTTTAAAAATTCTAAAATGACTTAAAAATAATTTTAAAGCTAAAAATATATTTTTTTGTCTATTTGTGAATTTAATATTAAATAATTACCAATTATATATTAATTAAACTAATTAACTAATTTAAATTACTAAAAATACTAAAATGACTTAGAAAATTAAGAAATTTTTTATAAAACTAATTAACCATCACAGGAATCCTAAAAAATTATAAAAATTTAATAAAAATTATTATTAAACTATTTTAATAATTATTTACTTAATTATTAATTAAAACCTATTTTAACTAAATTAATTATGAAAAATACTAAATGAACAGTAAAAATTATGAAAATTTTCCTAAAAATATTTTATGATAAATAAAACCTGGGAAAAATATAAAATGGTGGTAATACTTAGTAAAAATTAATAATACTATTTAATTTACTAATATTAATTAATAATTATTTAAACTAAAATTAATTATAAAAAAAATACTAAATGAAAAGAGAAAAATCTGAAAAGATTACTAACAATACTACAAGATGACAGGAACTTATGAAAAATATAAAATTGAAAAATGCTTTTGGAAAAGCAGGAAAATAAGCCAAATGGCTTAAATAGAAGCTATCACTTTTTTAAAAGTGATGATTTTTTTGATTTTCTTTTTACAAAACTATTAAACAGATAATATTAGACAACTTTTGTGAAGAAAACCTTTTTGGAACTCAAAAATAAGCAGTTTGTGAGCTTATGTTTTCCACAGTGAGTTTTTAGCTTTAGAAAATGAGATATAAGCTTGAAACAAGCTACTCAGTGCACACAAGCTAGAAAATAAGCTACAAACAATCTAGGTATACTGGAAATGAGCCAGAGCAAGCAAAAGATCACACTATTAAGCTATAATAAGCAAATAAGCAATCCTCAAAAACTGAGGACAAATGCAGTCCAAAGGGGGCAACTGCAGGCCTAGGTGGGGCCTACAAATAAGCTCAGGGGTCCAAAAGGAAACTTGAACCAACAAGCCAAGCTGATAAGCTACTTAATAAGCCAAAAATCACAGAGTGGGGTCCGCTAATGAACTAGGTGTGAGCTTATGAAAATGGTTGCATTCACTGAGTGACTCAGTGTACTGGGTGAGGTGAGGGTCACTTATGAGCACAAATAAGCTAGGGGCAAAGGGTTCAAACCTCAAAATAAGCAATGACCTAATAAGCTGAACTGGTAAGCTTCCCAAAAAGTCAAGAAACAAAGGGTGGGGCCCACTAATGAATACTATGGAAGCTTGTGAAAATGGGCTTATGAACCTGGTACAGGGGAGGTCACAAGCCAAATGGGCAACTTTGAGCTTATTTTTAGATAAGCAAATGGTTTACAAATCAAGATTTTCTTTTTGATTATGAAACTCTAGCAACAAATGAAAATAAAACACCTATCACTATCCATTTCCAATCAACAATGAATCCTAGAGCTAATCTGGGAGTTTGTCCTATTTTAGCAGATGAGAACTTTTGACTTTTTAGATTTTTGCAAAACTTTGACTTTGATGAGTTTAAAATGCTTCTGGTCTACTGAATGTGTAACAACAAGCTACAATGAGAATGATTTAAGCTATCTAAACACCTAATGCACTGATGTGAATGATTTTGAGACCCAACTGTTTAACAGTAAACCAACAAAATGATATTACAAGGCTTTTCGACTTTTTGACAAATGAGGACTGGTTTTTATTGTTTATATGTTCTAATTAGACCTAAGGTGACTTGGTTAAACAAAGAACAACAGCAAAAACATACAAGAACTCACAGATCTCCCATGAGCCAAACACACCTTTAAGAAAGACTATTATGTGATTTTTAAAGCAATTCAATGTTTTAGACCAAAATACTGATTCCTAAGGACTTATTATGATGCTTAAGGCTTATAGAAATACAGAAACATCAGGACTAACCACTAACACATGTGAATCTCTAAAATGCCAAAATGGCAGTAAAAGGGTAAATTGAGCAACAAGCAGATCCAAAGAACAACTACCCAATTTAAAGCAATAAATCCACTAAGGTACACTAATTAAACACAAAAAGCACACAAAGTAGCACTAATGAGCAATTCTACAGTAAAAAGCTAAATTGAGTAAAACGTAAGGGTGGAAACGAGCCGAGCCGAGCCCGAGCCTGCCAGAGCTCGAGCTCGGCTCGTTTATATTTTAGAAAGCTCGAGCTCGAGCTCGGCTCGGTTCGAGCCTTAAGATTCGAGCTCGAGCTCGGCTCGTGGTTTGATATATAAAGCTCGAGCTCGGCTCGTGCTCGGCTCGTTTGTGAAGCACTTTTAGAAACAATAAAGCTTATCCTTTTGAGGTTACTCGTTCGATCTCGTTTATCAAAAGCTCGGTTATTTTGTTTTGAGCTCATTAGTTAGTTATGATACTCCTGTGTATGCATAAAAGAAAGGAGAAGGGAGTGAGTACAGAGTAGGTAGATGAAAAAACCAACAAATTCAACCAATGCAACAATATAGAACTTTTCAAAAAAGAAGAAAAAAAAGGTTACCTGTTGAATGATCTCTCAATCGACGGCAATGGAACGAGAAGGGAGTGAGTACAGAGTAAGTAGATGAAAAGATGGATATCAAAAGCAAAATAACATTGTGGCTTAATCTTATTTTAATAAATTATACTCGTAAGAAGTAAACACGTGGTTCTAGAAAATTAGGAGAATTAGAATATCAATGGAAGCATTTAAATTCAAGGATAGCGGGAGGCTCGAACGAATTTGGCGTGTAAAGTTAATTGGGATACTGTATTTTGGAATTCTCGACCTAAATAACTATATAATGTATTGTATATGTATATATACACAAAATATACTAGATCTCGTTTAGGCTCGCGAGCCTAGTCGAGCTTTGAATATAAAGCTCGGGCTCGGGCTCGATTATTAAANCGAGCTCGAGCTCGGCTCGTGGTTTGATATATAAAGCTCGAGCTCGGCTCGTGCTCGGCTCGTTTGTGAAGCACTTTTAGAAACAATAAAGCTTATCCTTTTGAGGTTACTCGTTCGATCTCGTTTATCAAAAGCTCGGTTATTTTGTTTTGAGCTCATTAGTTAGTTATGATACTCCTGTGTATGCATAAAAGAAAGGAGAAGGGAGTGAGTACAGAGTAGGTAGATGAAAAAACCAACAAATTCAACCAATGCAACAATATAGAACTTTTCAAAAAAGAAGAAAAAAAAGGTTACCTGTTGAATGATCTCTCAATCGACGGCAATGGAACGAGAAGGGAGTGAGTACAGAGTAAGTAGATGAAAAGATGGATATCAAAAGCAAAATAACATTGTGGCTTAATCTTATTTTAATAAATTATACTCGTAAGAAGTAAACACGTGGTTCTAGAAAATTAGGAGAATTAGAATATCAATGGACGCATTTAAATTCAAGGATAGCGGGAGGCTCGAACGAATTTGGCGTGTAAAGTTAATTGGGATACTGTATTTTGGAATTCTCGACCTAAATAACTATATAATGTATTGTATATGTATATATACACAAAATATACTAGAGCTCGTTTAGGCTCGGGCTCGATTATTAAATGAGCTCTAATTTAGGCTTGAGCTCGGGCTCGAGCTCGTTTAAGCTCGGCTCGTTCGAGCTTTTTACCGATCCGATCCTGAGCTTTTCACGAGCGGCTCGGCTCGTTTCCACCCCTAGTAAAACGGCTTACAAAATGCAATCCCAGCTAAGAACCATGAACCAAGGACCAAGATCACACCTATAGGCTTTCCACAAAGCCACTAACCCACTGCCATCCACAATTCACAGTGCTCCAGCCATCTTCATCTTCATCTTCATCTTTGATTTTTTTTTATTTTTCACTGATTTTTTAGATTTTTTTGTATTTTTGAATTTTATATCTAAACTGATTTGAAATACTTCTAATAGCTTGCAGAAGCTATACAAGGAGCTTATATGAGCTACTGAGTCCAGAATAACAAGTATCAACAAGATTTAAGCTAGATGAGAATTTTGAATTTTAAAAATTGCATAAACTGAAATTGTAAAAAAAAACTGAAATTGAAACTTGAAAAAGATTTTAGATTAACTGAATTCACTTGAAATACAACTAGAAAGCTTGAAATTACACTTGATAATTGAAAATTACACTATTCGACCTAAGTTATACTAAATTACACTAGATAATCTTCCACACTGCTTCATCTTCTTTTTATAGGGGAGATTAGGGTTCCTTGGACCTTTCTAAGCCAATTACACAACCCTTGGATCATTCAAACTTAATCTGAGACATCCACGTGTTTTGGCGCCAAAATGGATTATTGCAATTTGCTCTGATAAATACCAATTGGGGGGGGGTGGCATTAAATGCTTGTTGTCTTGTTAGGTGGGTAGTGGTTTGGGCGGTGGGGGTGATGGAGATGGTGGGGGTGGTGAGGTGATGGTGTTGCAGGCCAAGTGGGGAAGAAGGTGGGAGGGAAGGGTGATGGGTTTGACTGGGGGTTTGACCCCGTTTTTATTAATAAAATGGAATGGATTGGTTGGGCCTGGTAAGTGTTGGGCCAAAGAAAAAAATGGTAAAGGGTTTAGTAAAAAGGGTGAGCTGGATTTGTCGTTGGGTTGTGTTTTTGTTTTGGGTTATAAATAACAAAGAGGTCCGTTTGGTTGTAGAATTAGCATAAGGACCAAAAGTGTAAAAGCTGCAAAGATGAGGGACCTGAGTTGTAACTTTCCAAAAGTTATCAAAAGGGTTGAAATTGCCAAGTATGAATAGTACAAGGACCATTGATGCTCATTTTCCAAAATTTAATCCCAGGGACCATTTTTGCCAATCTTGCAAAGTTCAGGGACCAAATTTGTAAATTCTTCAAACTTTTCACCCAGGGACCAATTGTGACAACTTTTTATTTTCCAAGGACCTTTGTTGACTTTTCTTCCAAAACAAATGCTCAGGGACTGATTCTGCCAATTCTGCAAACTTTTGCTCCAAGGACTATTTCTGGCATTTTGTGATTCCCCAAGGTGTGTTTTGACAATCTGAGCTAAAAAGTGGTAATTTGCTTCCCCGGCTTTGGCTTTTGACACGTTTTCCAAACTCGTGCTCGTTTTTGTCCTTTTTGGCCTGATTTGTGCCAATTTCTGAAATATCCGTTCCTGCACGATCACAAACATAAAAACACAATATCTTTGGCATTTATGGTTAGTTTGTGTGTGTTTTGGTCTAAGAAAAGATGTGTGAATAAGCACACATCAAAATCCCCCAGACTAAGGTATTGTCGTGTCCTCACGCAATGTAATCAATTCACGCTCTTGAGATAAATAATTTCATAACTCTTTTTACTAACGTTGAAGAAGTAGCAAGATATTCAAAAGAGATTACAAAATCATCTATTCCCGAAAACGCCCCGTTTTTTCAACTTTAAACTTTACACTACTATTTATGTACTTTTTACTTATTATGTGACGGGATGTTTGACTTTCATCATTTTTCAATAACGTTTAGGATCACAGAGTAGAAAACACAGCTTATTGAAAAGTGTCCATACGGATAGAATTCATCGTCCCTGACTTTTCACGAGTTCCCAAGCTAAGCATAAAAACGAGATCACAGCTTAAATACAAGTTAGATGCCGACACTACTCATGGAAGTTACTTGTGTAAATAACCTCTTGCTCCCATTTTCCTATTTTCCTCTATTTATTTTATTTTTGGTGAGATATGAATTTCTTCATATTTTCTCGTTTCGATAATAATAATTTTTTCTGATAAAATACCAAATTAAGACGCTAAGTAGTTTTCTATCTTTTTTCGAGAATCGCTGTTTTGAAAATGAAGTCCACATCAAGGAATCGGGATACATACACACTCATAGACATTAGTTGTGGAGAAATACACGTGCACCTCTCGTGTCTGGTCTAGGACCATGCACAAGCACCTCACGCGCTATCAACTTGTCTAACAACTGAGCACTAATCACTTATTCACTTTTTTTTGATGATACATAACAATTACTACGGAGCTTTCAATACGTTTCTGAAATGAGGATCCAAGGGGTTTAGACCAAGACCTCACACATTCCCGCAAAAAGGTTCAAAGCCTCGATCTAGAACTACAACTTAACATGATTCAACTTTATTACGCGACCTTGATGTGTACCCGATTTTTAAAACAAGGATTCTCTTGAGAAGATAAAGAACTAAGTTTCGTCAAAACATAATGTCTTTAATTATTCTATACAGATATGGGGTGAGACAATTTTGTGGGAGCAAAAAGCCACAAGTACCTTCGATGAGCTCTAAAGAGAACCAACTACTCCACGTTTAGCATCTAACTTCTAAATGAACTCTATCTCAGCGGATCGCTGGCGCGAGTCTTCGATGCTTTAACTACCTGATGGTCACGAGTGCACTTCTTGGATCGCTGACGCGTTTATAACGGATGGTCACCAAGTCACACACTAGATTGCTGGCGCGATAGTTAACTAATGTAATACTCGGATGGTCATTTCCTTTTTGACGCTTAGTTAAGGGAAGAAGCTAGGACTCAATACGCCCTGTCAAGTCAAAATTCTATTCCTACTCTACCCAGCGGAAAGTCAAACAAAGTGTCAAAACTTATTATATTTTTGCAAAAATTTTCAAATTTTTTCATTTTTTTGTACTTTTTTGATGAATTTTTTCATTTTTTTTTGATTTTTCGAGAAAAACGGGGTTGCATGAGTAAAGGCACATGAAAAGTGCAAGACAAATCAAATCGAAGATACCCCCCCCATACTAAAGTTAAACATTGTCCTCAATGTTTCAAAGGTGAGGGTAATCCTACGTTGTATCTAAGGCCGTTTATTAATTATGCCAAAAGATAACGTTAGTCAATAAGATTAAGGATATTAGAATGATGAAGTATGAGACTCGAGTGGAGTAAGGACAAAACACGAGCACGAGAGCCTGCATGCATCGGGAAAAATACCTGCACAAACACAACAACCATACAAACGATGCAGAAGAGGTTGCCCCCTTCTCGTTACTGATTAGAAAATAGGAAGAAGACAGAGACATGGGTGAAAACCCATGTTGTGCTAATGTTTTTGTTCACCGAGTCACTAGCTTGACTCGATCCCCGCATTCATTGGTTCATGGGGAAAGTTTGGAGATCCGGGACAACCATGGGTGGTATGTCCTCTCCGAAGTAATGCTTCAACCTGTGACCATTCACTTTAAAGTCGGGACCATCGGGTTGAGATAACTCAACGGTTCCGTAAGGGAATACTTTGGTAACAGTGAAAGGTCCAGACCAACGGGTTTTGAGTTTGCCCGAGAAAATTTTCAATCTAGAATTGAAAAGAAGGACTCGATCACCAACGTTGAAAACACGGTTCTTAATCTTGAAGTCATGAATCTTCTTTGTCTTTTCCTTGTAGATCAAAGAGTTCTCGTATGCCTGATCATGAAGTTCATTTAATTCATTCAGCTGAACTTTATGATGATCACCCGCTGTCTGAAGGTCGAAGTTGGAATGTTTCAAGGCCCAGTAGGCTTTGTGCTCAAGCTCAATCGGTAGATGACACGCATTTCCGTATACAAGCTTGTAAGGAGTACACCCGATGGGTGTTTTGTATGCAGTACGGAAGGCCCAGAGTGCATCATCTAGTTTATCCGACCAAGAGACACGGTTTTCACCTATGGTCCTCTTAAGAATTCTTTTAATACCACGGTTGGAAACTTCTACTTGCCCACTTGTTTAGGGGTGATACGCGGTGGAAAGACGGTGAGTGACACCGTACTTAAGCATGACTTTTGCGAATTGATCATTGCAAAAGTGCGTACCGCGATCACTAATGATGGCACGTAGAGTTCCGAACCTAGCAAAAAGAGATTTTAAGAATTTCACGACTACTCGGGCATCGTTGGTGGGTAATGCTTTCGCCTCAACCCATTTTGACAAGTAGTCAACAGCCACGAGTATGTATTTGTTTCCTCGAGATGATGGGAATGGCCCCATAAAGTCAATGCCCCAGACGTCAAAAATTTCACAGACTTGGATGGCGCTTTGAGGCATCTCATCCTTCTTTGAAATATTCCTGTGACGCTGACAAGCTTCACAAGCTTTGACTAAGTCATGAGAATCTTTGTAGATCGTTAGCCAGTAGAAACCGGAATCAAATACCTTTTTGGCGGTGTAGTTTGGGCTAGGATGTCCCCCCGTGGGTCCATCATGACATGCTTTAAGAATATCCATGGCTTCTTGATGTGTTTTTTTTAGGTCTATGATAAACTACCAAGTTTTAAATTTATATTTTGCCGAAATAACCTATAGACTCTAAACACTAACGAGCAGTGTACCCGATCAATGTAGATAGTTTCTAGGTAAGCAAGGGTCGTTCATTAGGAGTGAAGCTAAAGTGATCTAATGGTATTCTAATTACTAATCTAACTAAACTAAACTATCCTAACCTAGAATGCAATTAAAGTTTAAGGGGGGTTAGTCTGAGAGACTAGCATGAGTTTTAGTTAATTATCCTAATTGCGAGAAAATAAATAATAATAAAACTAAATGTAAGGAAGAATGCAATGATAGAAGAACGTGATAGCCAAATCTAATCCACCAATTAACCTTCGTTTTGCCTTATGTTTTCTTATTTTACTTCATTCAAAAGTTTAGTCGCAAATCCGATTACTAATCCTGTCACGACTGAATAACCTGCCATGTTGGCGGGAAATAGGACATGATCATAGTGACCTATCTAGCATCAATACTAACTTATTGCTTTAAACCATCTAACCTAGTTCGGTATTACACGCTACTAGTCCTATTAGGTTGTAGACACGTTCCGTTTATGCCAAACAATGATTCCTAATAGAGATACGGGTTAACACGCATATAACCCAACCAAAGCAACCACAATTACAGAAAGTTAAGTCACATCAATTAAAGTTATAAGGATCATAACCTAGTTACATAGACTTCTACTAGTTATAAGCAATAAACGAGTTTTTAACGATAAGCACCCAATCCAATAACAAAGTGAAAAACAATCAAATATAAAGCAAACGATAAAAAGGTTTTATAAACATGGCTAACACCAAGGGGTGTTAGCCCATGATCTCAGTAACAATACACAATGTTTGAATCATAGCATAAAAGATAGAATTCATAATGAAAACTACACACTAACCGGATGATTAAACAATTGAATACTCTTCGAGATGTTCTTCATTGATGAATGGATGGAAGGAGGAGGTGTTAAGGACGATTTGGGGCTGTCCCCAACTGATAAAAGTGATGCCAAAGTCGTTCTAGGGCTTTGGTATTTATAGGATTAAACAAGAGTAGCCTCCAAGGTTTACCAAAAAATAGCCAGCAGCTGTTACGACCCCGATATGGCGCATCTAAAAATCCTATGCGCCGCATCTCCTTCAGAAACAAATAGGTTTTCTTTTTCTCTTCGCGTGGCCGCTTGAATCACCTAAAACGGAGTCCGGATGAAGATTTTATGACCAAAACAGTGAAGCGTTCTCTAAAGTTGTTGCGTAAACGTTATTTCTTCATTTGGCTTCGATTCTTCACTTGGTTTCTCGGTTAAGGCTCGTATACGGTGTATCTCAAGGATTAGATACGCCGTATTCAATGTAATCCCGTCTTGGTCTTCAAATAGCTAGGGCTTCTATACGGCGTATTTATAGAATCTGATACGCCGTATTCTTCAAATAGCATATTCTCTTCCAATCGACCTAGTTTCATATACGACGTATTCCAAAAGATGGATGCGCCGTATTCATCAAAGTCAGGCAAGGTCTTGAAATCTTCTAAGTATATGGATACGGCGTATCTAATTAGCATTGATACGCCGTATAGAGTGTTTGATCAGTAAGCTTTCTTTAATATCTTCGTTTTTTCTCCAAAACACGTCTTTTTCCATAACTTTCTCCAATTGCTTGATAATAACTGAGATTTACAAAAGTAAGCGATTAAGTATCAAATCTCATATAAAGTAATATAAAACAAGAAATATACATAGGATAAATGATGCTAATAATAAGTCGTTATTTGATGTCATCACTTCTTGGCCATGAACACACCGCCGGATGACTTGATCCGCATAGATTTTGAATAAGTAGGGATCGTCCTAGNCTGAATAACCTGCCATGTTGGCGGGAAATAGGACATGATCATAGTGACCTATCTAGCATCAATACTAACTTATTGCTTTAAACCATCTAACCTAGTTCGGTATTACACGCTACTAGTCCTATTAGGTTGTAGACACGTTCCGTTTATGCCAAACAATGATTCCTAATAGAGATACGGGTTAACACGCATATAACTCAACCAAAGCAACCACAATTACAGAAAGTTAAGTCACATCAATTAAAGTTATAAGGATCATAACCTAGTTACATAGACTTCTACTAGTTATAAGCAATAAACGAGTTTTTAACGATAAGCACCCAATCCAATAACAAAGTGAAAAACAATCAAATATAAAGCAAACGATAAAAAGGTTTTATAAACTTGGCTAACACCAAGGGGTGTTAGCCCATGATCTCAGTAACAATACACAATGTTTGAATCATAGCATAAAAGATAGAATTCATAATGAAAACTACACACTAACCGGATGATTAAACAATTGGGGCTGTCCCCAACTGATAAAACTGATGCCAAAGTCGTTTTAGGGCTTTGGTATTTATAGGATTAAACAAGAGTAGCCTCCAAGGTTTACCAAAAAATAGCCAGCAGCTGTTACGACCCCGATACGGCGCATCTAAAACTCCTATGCGCCGCATCTCCTTCAGAAACAAATAGGTTTTCTTTTTCTCTTCGCGTGGCCGCTTGAATCACCTAAAACGGAGTCCGGATGAAGATTTTATGACCAAAACAGTGAAGCGTTCTCTAAAGTTGTTGCGTAAACGTTATTTCTTCATTTGGCTTCGATTCTTCACTTGGTTTCTCGGTTAAGGCTCGTATACGGCGTATCTCAAGGATTAGATACGCCGTATTCAATGTAATCCCGTCTTGGTCTTCAAATAGCTAGGGCTTCTATACGGCGTATTTATAGAATCTGATACGCCGTATTCTTCAAATAGCATATTCTCTTCCAATCGACCTAGTTTCATATACGGCGTATTCCAAAAGATGGATGCGCCGTATTCATCAAAGTCAGGCAAGGTCTTGAAATCTTCTAAGTATATGGATACGGCGTATCTAATTAGCATTGATACGCCGTATAGAGTGTTTGATCAGTAAGCTTTCTTTAATATCTTCGTTTTTGCTCCAAAACACGTCTTTTTCCATAACTTTCTCCAATTGCTTGATAATAACTGAGATTTACAAAAGTAAGCGATTAAGTATCAAATCTCATATAAAGTAATATAAAACAAGAAATATACATAGGATAAATGATGCTAATAATAAGTCGTTATTTGATGTCATCACTTCTTGGCCATGAACACACCGCCGGATGACTTGATCCGCATAGATTTTGAATAAGTAGGGATCGTCCCAGAAGTAATGTTTAACATCTTTGAAGAACTTATTCTTCTGTTGGGACTTGGGACGACATCCCTTTCACAACAAAGTTACCCGCATGGTAGTTTGCAAAGTCGGCAAACCATGGGGTAGTAGAATCACCACGAAAAGAAACCGCATTGAGTGTCTCGAGAGGAAACGTTTCATTTATTTCCTTTTTCTCGAACACATCTTGGTGAGGGTTTTCTAATCTGTAAATGATCAGCCGCTAGGTTCTCAGCTCCTTTTTTATTACGGATAATGATATCAAATTCTTGCAGGAGGAGAACCCATCGGAGCAATCTCGGCTTTGCATCTTGTTTGGCAAAGAGATATTTCAGAGCTGAGTGATCCGTATACACTATGCATTTTGTCAAGATTAAATATGGCCGGAACTTCTCAAAAGCATACACCACGGCTAATAATTCTTTTTCCGTTGTGGTGTAATGAGTCTGAGCCTCAGTCATAGTTTTACTTGCATAATGTATAGCCTGAAAGTGTTTTGTTTTTCGTTGCCCCAAGACCGCACCTATAGCAAAATCACTTGCATCGCACATGAGTTCAAAAGGTAGGTCCCAATCGGGGGCAACTAAGATGGGTGCTTCGGTGAGCTTTTTCTTGAGATTTTGAAAAGCTTCGATGCACTCGGGAGAGAAGATGAAAGGAGCATCTTTCTCAAGAAGATGAGTCATGGGCCGGGCCATTTTAGAAAAATCTTGTATGAATCTCCGATAGAATCCGGCATGACTGTTGACATAAATAATGCATAAAAACATAGTTTATATTTTTCGATATCTCTACGTTTTGATGATTACAAAATGTAAAATCATTAAACGTAAGATTACTACATAAACAAGTATTAAGCTAGTTTATTTCATTATATCCAACTTAATCACTTAAGGTATGAATAAACAAGTGCTTAATACATCTCATGATCAAAGGGGTATTTAATTAATTACTACAAAGTTTATTTAATAATATAAACATATTATATATTTTTGAAAAACAATTTTGGTAATAAAGAAAAATGTTTTAATCATTCAATACTAAATATATGAATTCAAATTTTTAAGCCAAAAATCGTTAGTTTTCACAATAACTTTCCCCACTAAAGACAAGAAATCTGGCCGTTTACGCTGGGCGGCCCCCTTATTAGATAAGGCGGGTCCCTTAATTTTAAGGACGGAGGGCGTGGCCATGAATTAAGAGGGACCTGGCCACGCTCCTGTGTCAAGATTTTGCAGATTTTTCCTTATAATACCACCTTAAATCTGGTATTTTTCCTTCACCTTTCTGCACGAAAATTTCAGATCTCAAACTTTTTCTCTCTAAACATCCTCCAAAACCCTATTGATCCATTAGATTACTATCCTTCGTTTCAAGGATTCAATCCCTTCACATCCATCGTTCTAATCAAAGTGCAAGAAGAAGAATACTCACTTCAACAAACCAAAGCTCAAGAAGTATTGTAGTGTAGTGTGTATATGCTGTAACATATATTTGTATAGTTGTGTTGTGCTGTAAATAAGTAGTGTATGGAGAGAAAGTAGAAGTTGTGTAGGAGAAGAATGAAGTAGTGTAGATGGTGGAATGTTGTGACAAAGTCGTGGTGCTGCTCAAGTTGTGAAGAAGTTGTGTTGTGTTGTGAGATGTTCTAGCTTAGAATTAGAACCCACATCTAAGCTTTGTGTTGTTAAGCCGTGTAAGCGAAAGTGTGTAAGTGTTTCTCCGCCACAAGGGAGTTGTGACTAGTGAAGATTTAACCTGAGTAGGTGACTCGGGGTGGAGTAGGACAAGGAAAAGGTGTCCCTGGTAGACCGAACCACTATAAATCCTGTGTGTTGTGGTTTGACTTTCTAACTCTTCTCCATTCATTGACTTATTTTTATCTATGTCGTTAAGTTAGTTGTAATATATATTTCTTATAAGTGCAATCTGAATTCACATAAATAGACGAAGTTTTTAAACAAACTTGTTTCATAAAACATTTTAAACGACGTAAAACTATTCAACCCCCTTCTAGTGTTCACAATTCGTATCAAGAGCCAGTCAAACAAGTTTAAAAGTATATTGTATTTTAAACTTGAATCTATCTACTGGAATCGGAAAAATATTTAGAAAGGCGACTATGCAGACCACCACTATTTGAAAGTGATTGATTTTTATATTTGGAAAAGCGTTCAAAACTTATGTGAAATACAAAGGATTAGACTCTTTGCGTATTACTGAATGGTGATTTTATTTCCTTTAACAATATGATTCGGAAACTAAAAGGATGAACGTTGTTTCTTATGAAACAAGCGAGATTTGAAAAAAGAAACTTTCTAAAATAATGGGCTAAAATGGATTTATATGCGTTACGCGCAAAGAATATGAAAGAATTTTTATGTGTAATACCGCAAAGGAAATTTGGAATTCTTTATATCACTCACCAAGGTAATAGTCAACGTCAAAGATACTAAATAGATCTTCTTGTAGCAAGCAATAGAACAGATGCACAGATTCCGGAATGAGAATCGGTATATAATGTCTTTTGCTAGATTTAACACAATCATCCATGTTTAAAAGCCTTGATGGAATTTTTCTAGCAAGAATTTTGTTAAGAAATTCTTAGGCTTTCCATCCGAAGTGGTCGCGCTAAGGGTGACGCTATTGGAAGAATCGAAGAACTGATCAACTTACACTTGACTGAGCTAATTGAAACGTTGAAAGTGCATGAAGTGATAATAAGAAAGATTCCGATAATGGTGTAAAAGAAAAGAGAGCAAGAAGTCAATGCATTGAAAGCTAAGAGGACTCAAGTGTATGAAGATATACTCGACATCCGAAAGGAGATGAAGATACGCTATGGCTGTCTAGAGACTTCAAGAAATTCTTCAAAGACGAGGAAGACACGTTAGACAACTTTAAAAAGAAAGCATCGCATAGAGTCAAGGAGGACAGAATGGGAAAAGCGAAAGGAAGTGCTTCAAATGTGTTAGATCCAAACCATCTCATTGCGACACTGTCCAAAATATCAAGAACGTCAAAATTAAAACGTCTCATAGGAGAGCATGGAGCGATGTGAGACGATGAGAAAGAGAACAAGAGAAGAGAAGTGTCTCATGGTAAGGATTCCGATTGACCGTAAGTTCCGAAAACCAGATAACTATAGGGATGATACTTATCCTTAGACGAAAAAACTTATATAGCGAATATTAGATATTATGCAAAGTAAGGACAAATGTAAGGTTAAAACAAACTACTAAACAAATCTAATAACACTAAGTGAATATTGGTTAAAAGTAACTAATAATCTAGAAGAAAGCAAAAAAATTTAAGTGATTGTAAAAATTGTCTGTTATTGAAGAGGAAAATAAACAACTCAAGGAGAAGTAACAAAATAGAGAAATTCTGAATAAATAGTAGTAAATCACTTAAAAGATATAATATAGCAATCAAAGATCATCAGAGGAAAACAGCAGCTAATAGAGATTATTGATGCGGAAATGAGCCTTCATCGTAAACAAAAAGTGTTAAAATTTGAAAGTGAAAACTAGTGAATCAAACATAAAATCAAAACCCAAAATACATACCTTAAAGATAGATTAGTTCCTATCGCTAGTGATGAGAAGTTAAAAGTTTTGTAAATCATCTTTAAACCCGATTCCAACCTTTAAACCAAAAAAAATAAGAATACAAAAAAAATATCCAACAAATAAAAGAAAACAAAAAATAAATAACACATAAAAAAACAATAAAGGATCATAAAACTACACTACAAAAACATAGAAAAACCCAATAGGCGAACTCTTACAAAATCAACAAAGTGGGAAACTTCAATCCGGTGGGAATGTATCCGACCGTATATGCACCAGTCAAATAGCAACAACATGTTCGATCAAAAACAACTTTGGTCAATAATTGAGACAATGGGACCAACGTAAATTAATTCACGATACAAGCTTGGTAATTAAGTTGTCATCACTAATTCCGAACTTTTCATGAAGACTTTTTGAAAGTATATCAACGCATGAGACGCCAATACACATTTCACTTTTATCCTGTTCTAAATGCATGCTTTGTTTAATCTCAATATTTATGTTGATTTGCTTGGCTTATTGTTTCCCTAGATTTATTCTATACAATATATTACTTATCAATTGATATAGTATATATTGAGTTATTATCTAGTTTATAACCTAGAAAACGTCATTTGTTCGATTTTCTAGAACTAGAAAATTATTCGTTTATGAATATCTTCTTTTCCCCCATTTGCCTTCTTGAAATTCATGTTCAATGAATCATGTTGAGTAGAGAAATGAGTCGAAGAAATCTATGGACTTGGAAAACAAACTCCCGTCCTCGTTGCCATAGCGTCTGCCTGCCGGTAATATTCTCGCTATTATAAACCATTGATCATATATATACGTATATGTATATTGTATTATAGTTGTATATTATATAATAAGATATATATATATATATTACTATAGTATTATACTATTTATCTATACGTACTATATATATATATATATGTGTATAGTAATAGTATTATATTATATATATAACCTTTCCACAATCTCCTTCGTCCACTTGAAACTTGATTAATTTTCATCCGAAATGATCAAGAAACTTTATTTGACAAAATGTCAGTAAAGAGTGTCAAGTAAGTCCTTTCATGCGAGATCTCGAACGTATTTTTGGGATTTAATATAAATCAAAAAATAAAAAAAATATATAAATATTGTCTTGTCTTTCAGAACAAAAAAAAAGAAAAAAAAAAAAAAAAAAAAAAAAAAGAAAATCGAATAAAATTTTGGGAGGGCGCCCTTAATTAAGGGGACGGCAGCTCTAAATGAGGGCCCCCTTTATATGTTAGGCCGGGGCATCCTGATAGTCCAAACAACGGATTTCCTCTTTCTCTTTGCCGAAACACTCACTTTTGTAAACCTTCCTCTCCACTGCTGCTGCTTGTAACTGATCCAAACCAAAAACCTCAAAACCCAACTTCAATCACCAAATTCGGTTAATTCGCAAAGGCAATTCATCTAACACAAATACCTTACATATTGAATTTTTCATAACATATTTCATCTAATTCATGCTTAATTTGGTCAAATTAAAGTATGCATTTAATAATTTCTAATTCATAATTTCCCGAATAGGTCTTTAGATTTCCATAACTAAATGTTTCCTTTAGGATTAGGATGCTGATATTAACACTAGAAATTAATATTACAACACCCTCATGTCGAAATTTTTTTGAAAAATCGTCCAATATACTCTTTTTCAAAATTTTTGGTTCCATTGTTGTAATAATGCCATAAAAACTTTTAAACTAATCACATTCGTCATTAACTTGTAAACATGAAATTATACTTTTTCAACTAAGTAAATATATTTTTTGCAAACGATAAGGAGGCGTTTGGATTATTCCAAATTTTTGGGGAATGTCAAATTAATCGTTATAATTTTATAAACATTGTCGGATTATAAACAAACAATAGTAACCGGAGTTGTTCAAGACTATATAATCATATTATATATGAATCTGTTAGTATTAGTGTCTAGTTAAGGAAGCAGTTTGGTATTAACACGGTCAAAATGGACATTTTTGAGGTAAAATTCCAAATCATCTTTTCAAAAACAAAGGTCACATTCATATAGAAACTCGCAGAAGACTAGTATTCAACTTACCAATGCAAATCTAGTAAATCATATTATTAAGATTTTGAAAGGGTCGTTTGGTTGCCATAGCGCTTTTGGGTAAGCGCGTGGTCGGTCAAATTATATCTTAGAACCGAGTTGAAAATAATAAAAAAATTAAGGAAATAAAACTCATCCTTTCACATACTTTATCTTAGGCGTGAATTTATTGTACTGAGCGAAGTCGCCTAAGTGATATTATGTGTCCAACTATAACTAACGACGGGTGGCTTAAGCTTTAAAAAAGTCTGTAAAAGTTATCATGATTTATTTGGTTTTGTATGTGTTGTATTTTATGATATATTGGTCTACTATCTGGTTATGGGTTGGATTGTATTATTATTGTAGGTGAGGATAATGCCCAATACAGAGATCTATAGCGAAGAACCTATTGCTCTTATAAGAGGTTTTATCGTAAAATACTCTCGTACATACAATTACCTAAAGTCTCTCAACTCAAAATATTATGGCTACTAATCCTATTCTTTTGGAGTTAACTAAACATGAATTTACGACTCTTCTTTGTATGTCGCGACCTATTTTGTATCTTTGTGTAGATCAAAACTTCATGGTCCTCGCGAGGGCACTTGATCGGTTATATTTTAAGCATTTAGATCTCATTTCAGCTGTTCTAAATGAGCTCTAATTCCGAATTGTTCCTATTAGACACAAACTTTTGTCGTGTATGTTTTTCAAGGCGCCGACCATTGAAAACATGAGTTCTATTGAACTTTTTTCATGGAAATTCAATTAATCGAAACCATATACCCGTATACATTATGGTCGGATCATCTGGTATAAACAAGCCATTATTTTACTCAACATGTTAAGTCAAAACGTTATATGATCCTTTCTTTAAGGTGCCATCTAACTCATCCTTTCATGATATTCCCATAATAACAACTAAAGTTACAAATACATCGTCGCAGTCGGAAAAATCCTTCAATCCCCCTTCGCGTGAGAAGTCAAGCGTATTAACAAAACGAGTGGGACCTTGAAAATAGCGTCGAGCTCGCGTCAGTCCTACATTCAAACCGGGATATAAAGAGGTCCACATCTTAATCCGATGACATCCCTACATCCCGGGCAGGCGGAACTTGGGATATCAATCCTCACGAAGGTGGTTGAGCTGTAACATACCAAGCCGAAAAATCAAGTCAAAAAATGATCAAATCTATAAAACTGAGAACTTTATCCAAAAAAGAACTAGTGAGCACCCAAAACAAAGAGCGTGGGAAGAAGTCAATGACCAAGAGGAAATGACTATTTATGGATAAAACCGGGACGTGCTAAGGGAAAAAGTTACCCGGCGATGCCAGAAAGTTGGGCAAATGTCTGCAATTGTAATCGCAATATGGATCGAAAAAAGCAAAGATCATAATGTGGCTCTGTAATAATTCTCGTTTAATCAAAGAACGGAATTGAGTGTTCTAGGAAACGGCGCCAAAACGCACAAGAACACGTTCTCATAAATGAAAATGATTTGCACTGAAACGAAACCTCACCTCCAGTTAAACGGTCATGTAGAAGATTTTCAGACGGCGGAGTAGCATTCCGCCTGCCCTTGGCGGGAACAGAATCTCAGAATTCATATTAGGCATTATCAGTGAGGGACCTACTAACGGTCTGCATTCCACCTCAAAATTCGGACTCGTGTACATTAATAAATTAAAATAGCAATTCGGGATTACGTTAGAACCAAGAGTGGTACAAACAAACGTACATATCTATACGGCAAGGAACTTCAAAGTCTTAGCAACTTACCTAACAAAAAACTTAGAAAATGTGACGACGGAAAATGAAACGGAGATAGGCACCAAACCATACAACACTCCCAGCCTGCACTAAAAGGGTGAGGCAATGTTTCAAAATATCCCTTTACTGTGTTACTTCCCTTGGTGGTGTTCACTATCTTTTATTTATCTGACGCACCTTAGTGGATTTCGTAAACTTGCAGATCCGTGCTATATAAACCTACTTAGGTACCTTCAGAGTCTTCCGTTCCGAAATTGAATATATCTCATACCACAATTCAATCATGCATGATAGAACTATATCCATACATTGATGGCTATGATATATTAGTCAAGCCATGAAAGAGAATTACAAACTAGAGGAGCTTCAATAATGTTCCTGGAAGCTTGAGGAATCTTTGGAAGAAACGAGTGATAAGTTGTTCTAATTGTTGAAATTTATATGAGAATATGTCCATGATTATTATGGCTATGTGTAAATTGATTTTTCTGTATTTTGTTGAATAATTGGTGTCTGATAGGATGTTAATTTTATATTAGTTATAATATATGTTATGTTTGCCATGGTATTATATTAAGCTTATATGAAGTTGAATGCTTAGATTTATTCATTATAGTATAGTATAACGTAACATATAATAATTGTACTATTATAAAGTAATATAGCGAATTTAAAGTTAGTATTATAATGTTATAGTAAGTATATAATATATATATATATATATAGTATTATTATATGTAGTATCATATAATATATATATAAGGATGTCGCGAAATTTCTGACCGACACGAACGACCTGAAACCGACACGAAATTATACAGGTTTGCGTGTGGATTAAAGTATTATCGGTCAGGTTTGGGTGACTCATTGACCCGTTTAATTAAAAGTTAGGTTCGGGTCTGGGAATAAAGTTAAACGGGTCGACCGTCAACCCGTTTAAGATTATTTTTAATTAATAATTTATTTATATTTTATTATACAGGGTAAATGGGGTTAAACGGGTCACCCGTAAACCCGTTTAACCTGTTGTAATTGTGTAAATTGTACAGTTTTGCATATAAAATGGTTAAATGGGTCAACCCAAACCGTTTTAACCATTCAACATGCGTGAACCATTAACCCCTCCAACCATATACTTATATAATGGGTTTAAAATGGTCAGGTTCAGGTTATGTGTTAAACAGAGTTCCGGGGGGTCCAATAGCTGACCGGAGATTAAAATGGGTCAGGGTTCGGGTTTTGGATGTTTTTTCAGCCCGCCAACCGGTAACCCGACAACGGGCCAAACCCCGGACCGACCGAATTTTGCCACCTAATAAATATAATATAATATATCGATTCTCATGGACTAAACGTAATAATAAAACAAATAGTTCAAAATTATGTGGAAAAACTAGAAAGGGGGTGATATAATAGAAATGCGCTTGGGATTGCGAGTTACCATCTGCAATACAGGTTTTACTCTCATTAGGGATCCTTTAGAGAAGCTTTGCAATCCCACCACGGCTTAAGTGTACATCTGACCGAGAGTATGGAGAGTAGTGGTTAGCTAAACGGGGGGATTGGATTCGTTCTCCACAGGGAATAGTGTTCGTTAGGTATGAAAAGTCTATCTCTGAATTCATAAGTCTAAAAAGGGTGAAAGGTGAGATTATTTTTGTATTTTTATATTTTATGAAACAAGTAAATTCGGGTTTGAAGGATTGTGGCAAGGAATTAGTTGCTTACGCGCAACTACCCAAAAACCTTACATTGCAATTAAAATAAAATTAACTAAAAACAGTGTGTTGTGAAATCTCTATATGGAGACAAATTGTGTTCTTACTCACCCGCTTCTAAACTATATCATATTACCGTTGGTTAGTGTGGTGATTAGTTGATCGGGTGTAACTTTGTGCCATCCTTGTGGAATGCAATTCGGGTGCAATCCCTTGTCCTTATTAAAAGTAGTGATTCGATATGTGATTGTGTCAGCATAACGCTATAACATCTATAAGCTATCGCTTCCTATGCATGAAAGAACTCC